>JBAPGN010000537.1:0-21534 GCA_037355405.1 Vitis amurensis | reverse complement strand
AATGAGTATTTATAATTTTTTTATGAATAATATTGACTTGATTAGGATAATGTTAAGAATAAGTGGTAAATAGGAGGAGATTCTTGTTGTTAATAATATAGGAATATGAATTTTTGGAGTAAATCGACACTATTAAATTTGGTATTTGAAGTAGAGATTTGTAGAAATAAAAATTTGATTAATGAATATTTTTGAAGTTAGACTAAATTTAATTTGACGTCTGTATGCTGTATTTTTTGAAGGAGTTGCTTAAAGGTTTAATTTGGTTTTGGATTGTTAAATATTTAATTCCCATTGTCCTTGAGTAATTTATCCCATTTTAAGGTTTTATTAGGACAAGGTCTTTATTAGGATTATCATTGTAATGATAATGTTTCCCCTTTGACAGATTGACATACAACTCTAAGATTTAATTGAATAGTCATGATTTTATAATATATTCTATAAATTATAGCTATAGTTTGGGCTTCTACAAAATTCATATTTTTGGTTGTAATGTTTAAAGTTAGCTTTGAGAGAATACTGGATCATTTTATGGTATGGAAATTTTGGAAATATTAAAATAAATGGGACAATTTTTGGGGGCCCCCCCAGGGGTTTTTTGAAACATCAATGATGCTGAGAACAAAATTAGTAAATTTTGTTGACCTAGCGTCTCTTAAGCAGACAAACACATCTAAACCTAAGCAAAACAAGGGTTTTATTACAACTTGAACTAATCCTATATGAATATAATTAAATTTCTTTCTATGATGATTAATAGTGTTTTGACTTAATAATTGAAGACTTTCTAAATTTTAATTAAGAGAAAAAGTTTTTTCTTCAGTTTTAATTGAATAATTCTTACTAAATTTGAAATTTCTTTAATGATATATTGTATTAATTTTCATGTGTGGAATTGACTGATTATGTAATTAATTTTCTATTTGTGCTATATTTATTTCTTGACTATTAACAATATTTTTAGTAAGTAATGTGTGTGCAAAATTATCAAATGAAAATGCAAAACTATCATTGGACCTAAGAAATATGGAAGAACTAGATCTACTTAATCTCTTTATAATATTACTCATCGTTATAGAAAATAATCACAATCTTATCCTTAATTGATTCAAATAATTTCTTGAACAGGAACCACCACAAGCGGATCAACACGAGACTTACACTCCTTCTACCCTTAAATACCGCTATCTAGGCTCACCAAGCCGTTCACAGAAAATTCAATTCAAACTAACTCGGAACTAAATTAGTGATTAAAGACTGTTCCAACTCATAATATCACTCAATTCTTAAGTAGAACATGGCTCTGATATCATTTCACACCCAGGACATACAACAGTTCATGTACACAAAAAATTAATTTTGTCTATGAACTCCAAGCATAAAAATAGAAATATTTAATGTCTAATTATATCTAATTTATTGTAGAAAATTGAACATAAAAACAAAAAAAAAATTGATTCAGAATAAAACTTTTGTATTGAAAATTATACCTTGATTAGAGAGTTGAGCTTAGAGTACAAAGTAATTGACAACAGGGAGATGAATACAAAGGAATAGATTTTTTAAATGAGAGAGAGATTACAAAAGCTAAGAGAAATTTTTGGGAACACTCTTGAAGGCTCTGATCTCCGTTTTGCTCACTCTGCCTTGTGATGAAGGATGTCTCTCTATTTATAGAGGAAGTGGACAGACTTGAGTCTTGATGAAATTCGCATGCTTGAAAGTTTTTGAAATCCAATCCATCTTCACCATGTAGACATTTTTTTTGTTAATTAAAAAAAATGCGGGAAATAAAATTCACGATTGAGTCATGTCAAAAATGAAAAAAAAAAACTTTTATTCACGTAACCATCCACGCGTATAAGAGGGATTATATTGATACAATGAGTTTTTCTATATATAATAATAATAATTATTATTATTATTTTATAAAAAATTGTTTAGATACAAAATAAGATATTTGCCTATTGATGAAAGTCGAAGATTGGGTTATCCATTTATTTTGGATATAAGTATAAACCTTAGGATAGGGTGATAGGCAAATCCAAAGTTTGTAATTTTATTTTTTATCTTTAAAAAAATTATTTAAAAAAAATTTATATGATTTTCTTTTAAAAAAAAAAAAACAATAAAAGACCTTCTAAATCATTCTTTTTGAAAAAAGAAGAAAGATTTTACTTGAGATAAGATTAAAGAAGTAAAAGATGAACATGAAATAACCTTAATTATTGGGAAATCCGGTTTTTGAAGGATTAATTTATAGTAAAATTGTTTTTTAAATATCATATTTATTTTGGTAAATAAAATAATTAAAATAAATAAATAAAACAATGTTAAAATGGAGTATTTTTTACAAATATTTCCTAAAGTGTTGGTAAAAGACTCAAATAATTATTTTGGTCCAAGACTTGTTGTAAGAATGGGTTATCCATTTCTTTGGATGTAAGTATAAATGTAATAATAATAATAATAATAATAATAATAATAATAATAATAATAATAATAATAAAGTTATAAATAAAACAAAGACAATTTTTCAAGTCAAAGACAATTTTTCGAGTCAAGTTCAATTAGAGTTTAAACTTGACACATGTTCATTCTCATTGATTGTGCAATGGTAACATGTCATCCATAAGGGGTGAAAAGGTGAGTTAAGGTAAAGATATTCGGTAATTTTGAATTCAATTATTAATTTTTATTTGGGAACTCAATATTTGTAGAGTTTCAGCTTGGATAAATTATTGTTTTTTAGTTTTAGGATTGAGAAACTCATTCTTTAGAGTTAGCCCATAGGACCCTATAAATGTGTGATTTTACATAGGAATGCATACTTGTAACTTGCAAGTGAGTCGGGTACACCAAGTAGGTTAGGGTTATCTTATCTTTTAGTATAGATGATTACAAAGAAAATAGTGAGTATTATATCCTTAAATATTATATCCACGAGATATAATAATTCTAAGTTAAAATGTGGATATATTATGACAACCCAAACTTGAAGGTTAAAACAACATAGTCATTTCATATGTGAAACCCGAAGGCTTAACTTGAAAGTAACCCAATAAACTGGATTCATTAGTAACATGCTAATCAAAAAAACTATTTGAAGTAGTAATTAAGCTAACCAAAACAATCTTAATTAGAAATTTGTTTTTCCATATAAAGAAATCCATAACTCAAATTTTGACCAATTTCCCAAAATGAAGTAGTAAAATAAACCATTAATACAAAAAAATAAAAATAAAAAATCCAATTAAGCTAGTCTCATAGATAAAATAACTTTTTAAACCCTTCTACCCATGTAACTCTTTCCCCGATCAAGTATATTTGAAAACATTTAATAAAAAAAGTAAGCTCAAAAGCCCAATAAAGGGAAAAAGATCAAGCATATTTATTCTTTAGAA
Source organism: Vitis amurensis (assembly GCA_037355405.1). NCBI lineage: Eukaryota > Viridiplantae > Streptophyta > Magnoliopsida > Vitales > Vitaceae > Vitis > Vitis amurensis. The sequence continues at coordinate 18,127 of JBAPGN010000537.1, read as the reverse complement.
ATGAAATAGGAAATGCTTGAAATGTGAGTCCAATCATATGAAATAAACTTATATTACATGTTCTAATTTCATAAAGTCTCAAATCAATTTTTTTTATAAATGTCCATATATGTGCTATATTAAAAGTACAATTGCATGGTAAAACTTTTATACCCAAACCATCTTATAAAAATTAATTCCCTTTTAAATCAAATAAATAGAGTGTCTTTTTTGTTCGAACATTTTCAATTCATACCAAATTCTTTTCCTATTATAACTATCATTATTCAATTGTCATTATTCTAGGTTGACTTTTCAAATCCTCCTTGACTTTCCTATATAACTCTTTATTCACTTATCTATTCACCTATGTACAACTTATGCTCTCACTTATATATGGCACCCTTTAAAAATAAAAATTACAAATGTATAGAATATTTCCGTCATATCCAAACTCTCATCCTGAGATTAATTTCTTCTTCTTGAATGTTCATCTATATAACTCTAGGTTTAAGATTTATGAATTATAAATTCACTTAAACACTAATTTATTTATTTACACACTTCTTTATTAATTATTTATTTTTCATTTTTAAATTTTGAAATAACAATTGCTATCAAAGGAGAAGGAAAATATGTATTTTTTTAAGTAGAACTATTACCTTGAAGTTTTCTCTTAAAAGAGAAAAATATTGCTCCTCTTCACCTTAGATCTGAAATTAGGCTCAAGTAGGTTGGTTTGATCGTATTGTATAATTCAAAATCCTCTTATAATATTTTCTAAATTTTCTTTTCTATATTTATATGAAAATCTAAATAGCAAATAAAAAAAATCAAGATAGTAATAAAAAGTTAAAAATAAATTTATATATCTTTTTTTCAAAAATGAAAAAATGTATGGTATAATATAATTTTTTTTTATTTTTTTTTGTAACATAAAATTTAAGAAATCACATCTTGTTTAATTGTAATCTATATTTTTCTCAAATTCTTTACTTAATTGTAATTTATATTTAATTGTTGTATATAGTAAATAGTTAATGTAAATTATTTTATTTTCATATTCCATTTAAAAATTGTTCAAATTATAAAAATTATCATAATAATTTTTAATATATATATATTTTAAAGATTAAATAGATCATAATGTTGATATTAGGTATATTTTAAATTCTTAAATTATATATATTATTATAAATATCACAAATTATATTAAATTTATATTAATTTTTTAATGAAATTACTTTATTATGTGTATGATTACTTTTTATACATTTTTTTTTAATTTTTATTGATATTTTTATGAGTTTTGATTAATTTCAATATATCTTTTTCAAAATTTTCATTGATATTTTTTTGTATTTTTAAGTTGTACAATAAAAATAAATTTAATATACATATTTTTTTAATCATGTTTTACTAAAAACTAATTATTTTTTAATTTATTTGTAATTAAAAAATTATTTTCATTTTTATTAAGACTTCAATTAAATTTAATTAATTAATATTACATAAATTGAATTTAAAATATTTTAAAAAATCAAAACAAAAATAAATTATAAACAACTTATCCAAACAAGTTTAAAAAAAAAAAAACCTAAAATCCTTTTATACAAACAACTAGCCAAATATCCCTATTTTTATAAAACATAAAAAAAAAAAAAAAAAAATTGTTCTTTTAACTTAAATTTTTTTTCTAAAAACAAGTATAAGAAATCACGATCAAAACAAGAAATTAAAAATAATAATAATTAAAGTACTTATTTGAATTGTACTAAAGATGAATATTAAAATTATATTTATTTTATAGTAATTTTTGTTTCACTAGAATAAAAAAATTGTTTCATAATTTAAAAATATTATTCATCTTTAACTGATACACAATTGTAGATTTTACTTTTATTTTTTAATAAGACATAACTTGAATTTGATTTCATATTATTATAAATTAAATTTATAAAAAAATTATAAAATAAAAATGAGACATTGTTTTAAAAAATAATACCGATTCTTTCATCAAACAAGTTGTTTTTTGTTTGTAACTATTTTTTAAAACATCTTACCAATTAGACAAAATTAGGGCATTGACACTTGAATCTGGTCTCTTGTGTGCGTAGGAGGGGCTTTGACCAACAAGACTAGTTTGTCAGTTGATAATACGTCAATGACTAAAGTATATTCTGCTCCTAGACCTAAAAAAATACTAAAATAAAATATTCATAAGTAAATTTTAATAATTTATTATATATATTTTATATTTTAAAAATTAAATATATGATAACAATAATATTAAATATATTTTAAATTCTTAAATTATGTATATTATTATCGGATATCATAAATTATATTAAATTTATATCAATTTCTTTTAATAAAATTACTTTATTATGCTTATTATTATTTTTTATATATATATTTTTGTTAGTTTCTTCATATATTTTCACTAGTTTTGATTAATTTTAACATATCCTTTTTAAAATTTTCATCAATATTTTTCAATATATTTGTATTTTCAAGATATACAATAAAAATAAAGATATTATTATTTTTTTTATATTTTTATAATTTTTTATTTTTTATTTTTTTTTCCGATATTTTGATGCTAAATCTATAGATGCGTGATGGACCTAATTTTCTGGTTTCCTCCATGCCATCTACACCCGGGTCCCACCTTGGCATTTCTTGGCTTGATCGCTAGCCTAATGCCCACCCTATCCCACTTGTGGAGGCTAGCTTCAACCCCTTTTAGGAATGGCAATTTCGCGGGTTTTTTGGGTCATCTACCTCTATTAGAACGGGTATGGGAGCATAGAAATCGGGGATGGAACGGGTTGAGGTTTTTTTTTAAAACCCGAATTGGGTTTGGGGCAGGATTAGGTTTAGTAATAATATGCCCTACCCCGAATATGAAATTACAAGTTTACCCCCCACCTATAAATATTTGCTTCCTTTGATCCTTTCTGGTTTTCCTCTCTCGTTTTAGGTCTTCCTATCTCGCTTTAGGGTTCTCGTTCCTCTCTATTCCTAGGGTTGTTGATGAGAACACAAGCGACGATGGAGATGGAGCTGTCCCGAATTACTTGAGACAACCCCATCATACTAGATTGCCTCGACCTCATTCTGTACCAGCTTCTAGTGTGAAGAAATGGCTTCCGAAATCCCTCTCATCCTTGTTCTCATCCCTGAAACACATCCCTAATTTGCAATCAACAGCTCAAGTGTTTGTCAAAATGCTAAAACATGGTGTGTTTTGGACAGTTGAAGTACTCAATGCAGAAATCCATCAGATAATCCATCCGAAAATCCATTCAATAATCTCATTTCCTCCATCTCTTCTTGATTCATCCTTGTTTATCTCATATTCACAACTACTAGCAGTCTCATTAGTTTACACTACTGCCATTTTCTCCATAGGAATCATTTTAGGTTTTTTTTTCCGAATGTTGATTTGTTTGGTTTAGGGTGTTTCTTTGTCAGTTTCTGGGCAAAAGATGAGAGATTTATTGGTGATATTTGGGATTATCCTTCTTATTGGGATCATTGTTATTGCAGCTTAATCAGAAAATTTGGAGAGTCTAAACGTATAGTAGATCTGTAATCTAGTGGCAACAAGGTGTGGTCTTTTTGCTAATTTCTTTTCCTCATTTTAGCAGATCTGTAACTCATTGTTTTCCCCTCTTTTTGGGCAACACAAAGTGCATACACATACCTAGGTCGAGACAGGTCGGGGATGGGATTTTAATTATAACTTCAAAACGGGGATGGGAGTGCATACCCCGCCCCACCCCGGTTTGGAACAGGATGAAAAATAACCATATATTTTGGGACGAGAATGGGATAAGGGTGACCCATCCCAAACCCGGCCTATTGTCATTCCTAAACCCCTTTGAATAAACAAACAGATGTTCCACTGTCCCCCTGACCTTGTATGGGAAATTTGGTCCACTCACCTAAACAACTATTTTTCAACAAATGAAGTAAAATGGGGGAGGAAAAGTAGAAATTTGGTTTCATACCTTCCTACATGCTTTCACATTTTAGTTTTGTTGGGAATAATTTTTAATAAATAATATTTTATTTCATTCAACTTACAATTAGTTTATATAATAACCAACATATATTTGTATAGTAAACTAATTATATTTAAATTATAAATTTAATTAATAATTAAATTAGTACTCGTAATTGACATAAAAATTTTAAATAAATAACAATTGTTAATATTTTTCAAATTTCTAAAATCTTAAATTTTCTATATATTTTTTTTTCGAAATTTCGTCCATAGAATTTTTTTTTTTTCCTTGTTCAATAGTACAAGTATATGATAGGAATTAATATTAAAAAAAAAAATGGGAGAGAAGGTTTGAAACATACGTTGAGCTCTATATTGGAGGTAGCATATGGTTCTACTTTTTATGTGTTAATAATAAATCCAATCAAGTGGCATGTTAGTGTATTCATTCATTGTATCTATTACAAGTAGATGCACATGCTAACGACATCAAGGGTTTGATAGTGATTTTATAATATGTTTTTAATCTTTCAAATACTTGAATGATAAAAAATTTTAAATATTAAAAATATTAAAAACACTTTTTAAAATCATTGTCAAACAAAAATGTAATGATTTTAGAAATCACTTTTAATTTAAAAAATGTTTTTCTAAAAAAATAGTTATTTTAAAAAGTTTAGATAATGTTTTTAAAAATTGAAAAATCATTTTTGCTTTTAAGTCTAACAAGTGTGTTTTTAAAAAATAGGTGTTTGGTAAATTTAGAAAACACTTTTAAAATCTAAAAAAATCACTTATAGTATAGGAAAATCGCTTATAATATTTTTAAGAAAAATAATTTATAAATGATTCTCCTAAAAATACTTTCAAATAAAAACAGTTTTACTAAAAAAATAGAAACATCGTCAAACATTTTATTATAGTATTAGAAAATCACTTAAGGTATATTTGGTAATTGTTTTTAAAAACAGTTTTATGATCTCCAGAACCAAAAATTAGAAAAACACATTTGACAAAAAGAAAGAAAAAGAGAGAGAAGGTTTGAAGCATACGTTTAACTATATTGGAGGTAGCATATGGTTCTACTTTTCATGTGTTAATAATAAATCCAATCAAGTGGCATGTTAGTGTATTCATTCATTGTATCTATTACAAGTAGACGCACATGTTAACGATATCAAGGGTTTGATAGTGATTTTATAAAATGTTTCTAATCTTTCAAATACTTGAATGATAAAAAATTTTAAATATTAAAAATGTTAAAAACACTTTCTAAAATTATTGTCAAATGGAAATGTAATGATTTTAGAAATCATTTTTAAAAATTGAAAAATCATTTTTGCTTTTAAGTCTAACAAGTGTGTTTTTAAAAAATAGGTGTTTGGTAAATTTAGAAAACACTTTTAAAATCTAGAAAATCACTTATAATATAGGAAAATCGCTTATAATATTTTTAAGAAAAATAATTTATTAATGATTCTCCTAAAAATACTTTCAAATAAAAACACTTTTACTAAAAAATAGAAACACCGTCAAACATTTTATTATAGTATTGTAAAATTACTTAATGTATGTTTGGTAATTGTTTTTAAAAACAGTTCTATATTCTCCAAAATAAAAAATTATTAAAATACATTTGACAACCAAAAACTATTTTTTGTTTTTACAAAACATATTTTAATTGTTTTCTAAGAGTTGTTTTAGAAAATAATTATACAAATATATGTAATGGTTAAAAATAAAACATTAGATATAAAAATTATTTTTAAAACATATTTAAAAATATTAAAAATAGATTAAAAACATTTTTAGTTTCCATATAGAATTTTGTTTTACAAAACATTGTAAAATAATTTTCAAAAACTATTTTTTAAAATTATTTTCGAAAACAGTTACCAAATAAATTCTTATAGTGTTTTATGAAAAAACACTTGATATGTGATTCTTTTAAAAACACTTAAAATGCGTTTGACAATAATTTTAGAAAGTGTTTTTGACATTTCTAACATTTGAATGATAAAAATTTTTAAGTATAAAAAATATTAAAAATATTTCTTAAAATTATTACCAAACGCACTCTTACATTAAAAATATTTCGAATAGAAATAATGCGAAACACCCTTATAATAATGTTGAAATTAACAATTTCTCTTATAAAGAATCACAAAGCATGTACATACGTATACAACTCTTTGCCATTAAGTTAATAATCCTTTGTTCTAAGTTGTGATATACATTGAATTTGGGTGTTTGCCTACCCTTGGCCAGTTGGCCTTGAGGCTCGTTAGAAGCCAAAAGTGAGTTCAACTCCAATTTTGTCTTTGATTGGCTTTAAGGATTGTGGCTCCGTGCCTTTCCACATAAAGCCACCAACTGAATTAATTTTATATGATCAGATGCTGACCTTTAATGTGACATTTTAGCTTTGTTTGGTTGGAGATGGCTCCGACATTATCAAAAGTACGCATTCCACCATCTTCATATATATGTCTACATTCTATAATTTCATATTTTGCTTTTGTTTGGGACTGTGCGCCACCCCTTTCCCATTGGGATGATTTTCATCTACCTATTATCAACGTCACTTGTTCGTACGAGACTAGCCAGTTAGACAGTCCATTTTAAAAGTGTTCTAACCAAAAAATATTTAAAAGCGTTTTTAAGATAAAAAATAAGTGTTTGATAATATTTTAAAAAATACTTTTGAAAATTTGGCGAAACACTTGAGAAGTGTATTTTTAAAAAAAAAAAATACTTCAAAATTTTTTATATATTAATAAAATATCGTTTTCTACTATCCTCCGTGTCTCTTTCACTCTTTGTTTTCACTCACTATCTTCTTCATTTTTCACTCTCATTTCAGAAAAATAAATTTTTTTATTTTTTTCACAATATAAATTTTTATATATTTTATTTGTAATAAATTTTTTTGGTTTATTATAATATTTTTTTGTAATAAATGTCATTTTTAGTAATTTATTATTATTAATAACATTTTTGTACTTTTATGCTATATATTAGCAAAATCATTATTAGAATAACTTTTCCAAATTTTCATAAAAGCCTTAAAACACTTTCACTAAAAGTAGTGCCAAAAGGGCTCTAAAACACAATATGTTGACATTATATTTAATGCATATTAATATTTTTATTTATATCTCATCATTATCTATAATAATAATAATAATAATAATAATAATTGCATGATTTTTTTTAGTTTTTAAATAATAATAATTATTATTATTTAAAAAATGATGAATATCAACTTAGATACAAGAACATTCCTTACACGAAGAGAACAACAATAATTAATCAAAATGAGTTGAGTAGGTCGGGGATAATAGATTATTCTATAACTTTCTGGGAATGAAATAATGACATTGATATGAACAACAAAAAAATTATTATATCAGCAAAAAAAAAAACTTAAATATGGGTGGTTTTGATCTTAGCATAGTAATTACAGGCGCATTTTCTTGAAAATTTCATCGGTTGCACTAAGTTAGATATAAGTATTTAGGCCCTGGTTGATAACTATTTTTTAAAATAATAGTTTTTTAGAATGGTTTTTTAATATTGTCCTCTAATGTTTTGTAAAACAAAAGTTTTTTTAAAAATCTAAAATGTTTTAAATCCATTTTTAATATTTTTTTATATCTAATATTTTATTTTTAATCATTTTACATGTTTTTATAATTATTTTTTAAAACAATCTTAAAAAAATAAGTGAAAACAACTAAAATATGTTATCTGAAAACATCACATTTTATATTTTTAAGAATAAAAAATAAAAAAATATTTTTTAATTATCAAACATACTTTCTTGATTTTTTATTTTGAAGAACAAAAAACTATTGTTGAAAATAATTACCAAATAAACCCTTAAGCTCCCAACTCTCTAGTTCTCATATGTAGACAACAAGGCGTGGTTGCGGGGACGATATCACCCTTAATTGATGTGTATTCTAAATTTTGAAACATTATTGGATTAGTTAACGTGTCACCACCCATATTAGAGAAACTTCTCTCTCGTAATGCTTAATTAGACTCTCCTAAGTAAATAATATAAAGAAGAAGACAAATAGATTTAAAGGTAATAAATTATTTAAATATATTAATTTAAAATTTTTAATTTTTCATAATGATTAAATAATTTTAAAATATATAAATTGTTGTAAATGAAGTGGTGAATGTCCACATTGATGGTCATTTATGAACTCCATTTACTCATCTTTAAGATGAGTAATGGGAGTTCATATCATGAAGCCTATAAAAGGCTTCTTACACCCCATGTAAGAAGCATCCCGATAAAAAGAAAGAAATCCTCTTTCTCTCATTCTCTCTCTTTCTTTCTTTCATTTTCTCAACTCTCTTATCTGATTTCTTCTTCCCTATTATATATCAAAGTAAGATATATTCCATCTCTACTACTTTGATTTGCATTGTATTTGTCCTTGTTTTACAACATAAATTTCCTAACAATTTTAATTATATTTGACTTTCTTGTATATTTTTCATGTTTCTTATTATTATTATTTTTCTTTTTTTAGTACTTTCTAAAAATCAAACATAACCTTAAAACTAGAAACCCTTCTTAAATGTAGAGATGAAATAGGATAAGAAAAAGACTTATGGAGAATTCATGGATAACATACCTTACTCGTCTTGATGAAAATGAACAAGAGCCAATTATATTAGGTAAAGAAAAAATAAATTATTTGAAAATATAGAGGCTGGGTTGATTTGGGATGTTGCATGGGTCCTTTCTTCTTCTAAAAGAGTTTTCATACTAAATAAAGCCTAATCATTTCTCAATTTTTAGGATTGAAAATGATTTGAATTACCCCAATTGTCCTACATGTTCCTCTTGACAAACAATAAATTTAGCGAGTTAATTTTACTCACCTATTTTAAGGTTTTAGCTAAATACACTTAGGTGACATTTATTTTTTTAATTAAATAGAAAAAGTCAAAATACTAACATAACTAAATGAAAGCATTACAACGGATTACCTCCGAGTTGTAGGTGGTAATTACTTCATTTCTAAACTAAAATAGTGTTAATACGGAATTGTGATTGACTTTTGGAATCAGAAAACCATCTAATGTTAACAAACTCAATTAAGTTTCAACTTACAAATTTCAAAAACGAAAGTTGGGGGTTTGTTTGGTAATTATTTTTTAAAAACAGTTTTTGAAATTTGTTTTATGATAATTTGTAAGGCAAGGGTTTGTTGCAAACCTGAAGTATTTTTGGTGTTTTTAAAAATAATTTTTATATCTGGTGTTTTATTTTTAATCATTGTGCGTGTTTGTGTAATTATTATTAAAACAACCTTAAAAAAAATAAGTTAAAATAACATAAAACAACTAAAAATTGTTCTTAAAAACAGTTGTCAAATAAAACTTAATTCAATTTAATGAAATTTGGTTCGCGCACCAAAGATTTATTTTTTAATAAATGAAATAAAACAGTGAGAAGAAGAATTAACATGTAAATGTAAAGGCAAAGGGGAGGCGTGTGGGGCATTCAAACCAAAAATAAAATTAAAAGAATTGGAATAATAGGAAGATTGAATTTCACATTTGCTTTTCACCTAACCCAAAAGATAAAAAAAAAAAAGAAAAAAAGACATGGCTATTGACGTACTAATTCACCAAACACCTCCACACAAAGTAAATAAATTTAATATATATAAATATATAATAAATAATTTTAAAAACTTTGTTTATTTACCTATTTTTAAAATGAATTACAATTGTTTTTTTATAATTTATTTTCAATAAAATAGTTTTAAAATATTATTATTCATTTTTCAATATACATGTATTTATAATTTACACACTTATCATATCATGTTAGAATTGATTTTTTTAAATTCTTATTTCATTGTTAAATTTAATTAATTTATATTTAAAAATAAGATAATATTATTTCTTTTTACACACATGGATGCAAATAGACACCAACCCAACAGTCCCAGACAAAAGTAAAATGTGGGATTAAAAATATATATTATGATTTTAGGGTGATGGGATGCATATTGATAATGCCCCTAAAATGTCACATTAAGCCCAAAATCACCAACCAATAAAGACAAAAATTGAAGGAGTTAAAAGCCACTTTAGGCCTTTAGCAAGTCCCAAGGCTTAGGCAAATACCCAAAAGCAATGTGTCATAAATTAGAAAAAAGGATTATTGATTTGATTGGGAAAGAGTTGTATATGGTTTGTGATTCTTTATAAAGGAAGGATGTGTCTATTTATCTATCTCTTGACTCGAAATGGGAGCAGGTTCCAATTTCAGCATCACAATATGTCATGAATATTCATGTGTTTGCAATAGTAATAATAGATGCATACTTATCATATTGAAAATAGTACCATATGCTGCGTAGGATATAGGGTATGTTTTCACACCTCTTCTTTTTCCTTTTTCTAGAAATAATGAATATTTTCTTTTCTTTTCTTTTCTTTTTTTGCTTTTTCTAGAAGTAATGAACCAATATAATCCTCACTCTTCTTCTTCTTCTTTTATAAAAAAATTCTAACTTTTTATAAAAAAAAAAAAGTTTCTTATATTGTCAATTTTTTAGCTTCTGTTTGATTATGAAAAAATCCTAAGTTATTTTTATCTTTTATAAAAAATTTCTTATATTATCAATCTTTATTTGATTCTTGAAAAATCCAGAGTTATCTTTTTCTTTTATAAAAAAATTCTTATATCGTCAATCTTTTAGGTTATGTCTGATTCTTGGAAAATTGTAAGTTTTATTTTTCTTTTATAAAAAATTTGTGATTTTTTTATATATAAAATAAAAATATTATATTATCAATCGTTTAGGTTATGTTTGATTCTTGGAAACTTTGAGAGAAAATGCGAGGGAAAGAAAATAAAAAAGAAAGGTGGAAGGAAATAAAAAATGAAAAAAAAAAGGTTCAAAGTCAAAGAAAAAGTGAATTATTTTTATATGTTTCTTCAAACTTAGTTCATTTATTTTCCTTCATCATATAAAAGTCAAATAATTTTAAAATACATAAATTTCTATATAATTTTAATTATTATATAATTTTAATTACATTTGATTTCCTTTCGTAATTTTCATAATGAAATCAAATACGAGAAATCTAGATAGAAACAAATTAGAAGACCATCAAATTTCTTCTCAAATGATTACTCCACATTTCCTATATAGAAATCTAGATAAAAATTGTCCAATTTTCCAATTTTCAAACCCGCGGAAGTAGGGAAACATAAACTTAAATTTTCAAATGACCCAAATGAGTTAATACAAACTTTAACAAACAAAATTGCACAATTTGATCTTTCAAACAAGGCGTCAACATCAAACTCAAACACAAAGTTTGTCAATGTGATTAAAGAAATCACTCTTGAAAATGTAGATCAAATTCAAGCCATATTTGAGGAACAGGACCCTCAAATAAATAAGATTGCCCATAAATTCAAACAACAAACCAAAACTAGGAATTATTATCCTAGACCAACACCTCCTGATCTTCAGTATGAAGAAAGAAGTCAAATAGTCCAATCAAAGTATGATGGAGATGACATCTATGAATGAAACATAGATGGAGTTAGTGATCACCAAGTCTTGAATATTTTTCAAGAAATGATCATGACCTCCACAACCTACAAATCTAGGGGAAACCCTGACCACTTGATCTGTACACACCTGATAACAGGTTTTACAGGCCAACTCAAAGGATGGTGGAATAATGCTCTCAATAAAGAAGAGAGAAGATTCATTCAAAATAACCTAGATGAATCAAGGAACCAGAACTCAGTTCACACCTTGATCTATGCTATTACCAAACACTTCTTAGGAGATCCAATTTCCTTCCAATCCCGTAGTTCTAAGATTCTTCAAAATCTACGATGTAGAAAATTGAGTGATTATAGATGGTATAAGGAAGTATACTTTGCCAAAGTGTACTCAAGAATTGATTGTAATCAACCCTATTGGAAAGAATGTTTTCTAAATGGGTTACCCACAATCTTTAGTCAAAGGGTTCAATTAAGAATCAAAGAAATGTGCAATGGTATCATCCCTTATGATTCTTTGACTTATGGATAGCTAGCAAACTTTGTTAGCCAAGAAGCATTAAACCTTTGTTCATTGATCAAAGTTAATGTGGCCATCAAAAAAGACTTCAGAACTACAAAGAATGAGTTAGGATCATTTTGTGCCCAATATGGGTATCATAATCGTCTCCCTCCTTCAGCCAAACAAGAAAAATACTATAGATCTAAGAAAAAAATATTCAAACTTCAAAGAAGAACCTTACTATAGGAAATCCAAACATAAGAAACATTCAAATGAAAACTCTTCCTTTAAAAAGAAAGATAAAAAATATATTAAGTGTTTCAAATGTGGCAAAAAGGGGCACATAGCTCCCAATTGCAAAGTCAAAGAAATCATTGCTGATCTAGATATAGGAAAATGCCTCAAAAAGCAAATAATAAATCTTATCAAAACAGAGTCTGATTCTTCTAGTTAGTCCACAATAGGATCATCTAGTGACAACCAACTTCTTCTGATTGAAGAAAGCTCTTCAAATGAGTCAGATAGTTCTTCCTCCCAGTCATCTTGTGACTCTGTAGAAAACTGTCTATACATCAAACAGGTTAATACCATAACTAGTGATCAAAACTTTCTCATAGAAATCATAGAGAAAATTCCCGATGAAAATCTTCAAAAAGAATATTTTAAAAAATGGTTAGACATTCAAAAACAAAATAGTGAAAGACGTCTAGAAAACACAAAAATAACTACAACTTAAAAACTGTGTTAGATAAGTTTTCTAGTAAACCTAAACCTATAGGAATACAAGACCTTCAAAATGAGATAAGTCAAATAAAATTTCAAATAAAAGAAATTTTAGATCAAAATCAAAATTTAGAACCGATTTTCCTTCTGATAAGGAGTTTATTAAGCATCTCAAACTTTTAAAGAAAAAAACTTCAGAAACCCTATCCCAGTTTTCTAGCTTTGGTTCTGATGATGATACTGCATCCTCTGCTTTCTTAAGGGATGTCAATGAAGACATGTGTTATGGACTCCCATACACACCCTTGGATTGATACATCCAAGACTCCTTCAAATTCCATTTTCAAAGCTCTTCAAAAGCATCAGATTTGGGTTACCTGTCAAAGGATCTCTACATGACACCGCATATGATCAAATTGCTCGTGATATGGGCTACTCACATCCCAGTCTTTCAAAAGATCGTCGCCTTCTCAAGGAACTCAAAGCGCGTGGTATGCACTTGCTTCAAACTTCAAATTTCTTGCGGTCTCTCGACTCTTTTTCTTCACGGGTGGGATAACATAAGTGAGTGATTGTGACATGTTGCTAAACAACAACTATCCATAATTCAAACCGCTCTTCAAAAAATGGATCATTTTGGTGGGCTGAAATACTGCCCTTCAACTTCAAAGACAGGTGCACATGAAGACAAAGGACTTTCGGTGTATTAGAAAAGTTTTCAAATCCGCGGATTTCAAAGGTCTTCAAATCCATTTCAAAGAGTCTATAAAAAGACTCCATTTCTCATTTACGACATCACAATTTTTTAGAGAGAATTCTAGTGAGAGAAAAGAAAGATTTCCCTTTGAGAGATAGCCTTGTATTGAGAAAACTCAAAGCTCTCAAAGTTCTGTTAAAGCTTGCTTCAAAGATTATAAGTTTTATTTCCTTCAAAGTTCTTGTAAATTTTATATTTTGAATGAAATTTTAGATTTTAGATTCAAATTGTGCATTAGTTTTACTGTGCATATCAAAAGAACCTCTTTGAAAGTCCATGTACTTTCTAAAAACTCTATCAAAGTTATCTGGGTTTTAAGTGAGACTATTGTGATTCCTCCAAATTCAACTGAGAGATTTCTTCAAAGTTCTTATTGATTTTCATATTGAAGTGTTCTTCTTTTTGTACTAGACATGTGCAATTACTTATCGATTTAGCATCATTTGGAATATTTTGGTTTTGAAAATTCTAATATTAATTGATTTGACTGTTAAATTTGAAATTATTTTTAAAAATTACTAGATTCATTAATTAATTGAGGAAGTTAAAGAAGTGTTCGGATTGGAATTAGCTAAAGACATGCCTAGTGCACAAGCCCCAACCCTTTTAAAGCCTAAAAAAAACCTTGATGCAACATTAGCAACTACTAAGATAAGTAACATTTTCCAATTTTATTTTTGAAAGATAAAATAAAGTTTGAACAAAACAAATAATGGTTTACATTCTCTTTTGAAAAATTTTCAAATAGGCAAAAAGTTTTCAATATGATTTTAGTAAGCTAAAAAATGTATTTTGGCCTAAAAAAAAAAGACTAGGTTTTTAGCTTTATAAAATTGAAAAGTATCATAAAAACTATTTTGTGAAATGAGTTTTTAAGTGGTAAGACTTGTATCATAAGCCCGATATCATTTATAACTATTACCAGAGAGGAGGTCGTATTAGTGTTAACTGTCTTTTAAGAAAATCCTCTCATGTTGTATCTAATTATAAATTAGGTTGGATTTCAAAAAATAGGAACGCTAACCTTCTAGGACCTAAAAATATATGATTATCAAAGGTTATTGAAATTTGTTTTGTTAGAATCCAACAAAGAAGAAAGGAAGATTTGTCTACCTCAGAGACAATGCAAAAAAAGAGATCATTGGTATTTAGTAATATTATTTTGCCAAATATAAATCATATTTGAGAAAGATATTTTAAACATCATTTTTTGATCTATCATTTGAATGTAAGTGCTTCATATTTTTTAAATCAAAATAATTTTTTTTAAGAAAAACTTAATTTAAATCAATAATGGAGTATCTCATAGATTTTTTTTATTTGAATAAATCCTCTTTGTTGAGAGATTATCAAAGTGATGATGAGTTATGGATTGAAGAACAATGTGTTAGGTTTTCTTTATTTATGCATAATAATAATAACCTTAATTCCTACGGAATAATCAAAACCCTAATTTTTACAAGGATTTTAGAACAATATGATTTTCACAACTCTATTATTAAGAGAGAAAAACAAAAACATACCTTTAATCCCTAGGGAATTTTTGAAGAGACCAAATAATAAGCATAATAGAAACTGTGTTTCTCCCCCTTAATGCCTTCACCCTTAGGTTTTCTCTTATACGCATTATTGATGGGATAGAATGCTTATTTATAGGGTAGAGAGAGGACCAGTTTTCCTTATAGAATCACAAGTACACTTTCCATAAAAGTGTCTTTAATTTAGGAAACTAGCTTATTGCAAACTGACCAATAGAATTTTAGCTTTATTATTTATTAACTATAATTAATTTGATATTTAAATAAATATTACATAATAATTTACACATGGACCATAGAAAATTCTTATAGAATGTGGATGAAGCTTAATTTAATAACAAGGAAAAAATGGAGGAGAATGCAAAATGAGATAAAAAATGAAAAAAAAAAAAAATCTACATCAAAGAGACGAAGAAAACAAAGAATCTTTTGAAAGAATGAAGATAACACCACTCATCATCAAAGGATCTAATTGGTAAATGGAGGTAAATTTTTTTTCCCTCTTAACGTTCCAAATTGGTTTTGCTATCTTAATCCTATTAACATTAATTTTTTCATAGAGCAAAATTAATAATTTCTTTTTATTATGGTAATGCAAAAAAAAAAAAAGAAAAAAGAAAAATAATTTTAATAAAATTAGTACAATTGGTAACTCAAGGTTTTGTCAAAGAAGACAACATAATTTTAGGTGTAAAATCCTAATTTTAAAATAAAGAAATAAATAAAATAAATCAAAAGGAGTAGGAACTTAAACCCCAAGTATAAATAATAAGTTTTTTTTTTTTTTTTTTCACTTTTTTGTTTATAACACAAAGACTAAAGATATCGAAAAACGAAAGATTAAAGGTTTGAGAGCTTAGAGTTTTAAGATCAAATTTTCAATGTTAGATTTGAACCCTTTTAGTATTTTAAATTTGTTAAACAGTTTTGAACAATTTAAATATTCTATTGAAAAATCTCAATCTAGAATATGGTATGATTTATTTAATTTTAAATAAAAATGAAAAATATATGAATATAGGGGTCTTTATTGATGGATATAGGAATCAAATGAGTAGATGTAAATAATAAAAATGAAAAATAGATCCTAATGTGAAAAAAATAGAAAATAGAAAAAATGTGTGGATATGTGTAGAGGCCGAGGTTGAAGGGAAAAAAAAAGAAGAAAACGAGAAGGAAAGGAGGAAGGGAGTGTGATGGCTACTTGTGAATTAGAGGAGGAGATTGTGAGAATGCATGAATTGTAGCATGATTTGAAAACAAAAGAAAAAAAAAGAAAAAAAGAAAGAAATTCCCTAAAAAAGAAAGCAAATGGGCTTGCAGACCCTAGGCCCAGAAGTTGGGATTCGGATCCTCTTTCCAAAATCCAAACCCAACTTCGGGTGTTTTTGACCCATCATCCTGCTAAAAAATTATGAGTTAGAAGTTAGAAGAGCCGCAGGGGTCCTTGGTTGAACTGCCGCCAAGTTCTCTGAAGGGGGAACCTCCGAGAAGAAAACGAGCATTCGAAAGGAAGAGGAGTGTGAGGAGAAAGAAAACACAACTCAGTCTCTCTAATGGCAACGTCGTTCCACGCTCAGGCAGTCAAGTCCCTTAACAAATCCTCCGGTCGCAAGCGTTTTGTAGTAAGTTTTCTCACCTAAACCCTAAACCCTAAACCCTAATCTCTTTGCCCCTTGTTTGCTTTCGCAGAAAATAAACTGAGCCCTAAGGAAAACGAAAGAAAGTAAATTCCAATATGTTCTCTTTTTTCTGAAGCAGCCAAATGCTGCTCTCTGCTGCCTCCTGTCCAAGGCTTGAATTTTCCGTTGCTTGCTTCAATCCTAATAATGAAAAATTAGAGGATTAAAATTTTATGACCTTTTTTTTTGCCCCTTTTTGAGTTTCCTTCAGTTTCTTAAAATCCAAAGTAGCATATCCGTTCGTCTTCTGTTTCAGAAACTTCATATACATTTTTGTTTCTCCAATTATTTATTTTCCTATTTTTGTTTGGTGATAACTGGTTAAAATTGGTTTTTGTGTATAGTTCAAGAACTTTTCTCAGAGGCTAGAGGAAATTGAAATCGATGTCTTTAGGAGCCTTGATCCTCTCAAGACCGAGCCATCTGAGGGATCATCCTTTTTCCGTGACTGCCTTGTACAATGGAGGGTATGCCGTATTTTATTTATTTCAGTCTTTCTTTCATTACTTATAAATTGTTGTGGTGATAGTTGGAATTGTTTGTTTATCTATATATAAATGGAGAAAATGTTAGCTAAAAGCTATAGGCTATGTTTGGTTCCAGGAAATTTTGAGGGATAATGCAAATGAAAGAAAATATAGAGGAAAAGTAAAAGCAATGAAAAAAGTGAAGGAAAATAAAAATCAAATTTAAATAATTTTAAAATGAATAAGTTTTTAATTAATTTTAATTATATTTGATTTTCTTTCGCATTGTCCATAATAAGACCAAACATGGGAAAATCATTTTCGTTAACCTTTTTTTTTTCCTTCCTTGGTACTTTTGTGGAACCAATCATAGCAATAAGGTTGAGGTGATTAAAAACATAGGCCCAAAGAAATCTTGGTTCCAATAAGAAGAAGCATGATGGCATGTGGCTTTGAGTTTGATGTGATTCATTCACTCATTCAAAGAGCTATTTACAATCATAAGCATTTCTGGTAATACCAGGATAGAATTGTGCTGTGAAAAAGGAATCATGTATGTGAGCCAAAGTAATTGAGAGTGAAGGCTTTGTGGAGTTAACCTTATTTGATTTCAGTTTGAGTAGTTGGTACAGACAACGTCCAAAAAGTGTGAAGGAGTCTAAATCTTTTAGTTAAGAGCTCAAAGCCTCAAACAATCAACCAACTGTGCAAACAGGCATTAACATGAGCTTAGTTTTTTCTTTTTCTTTTAATATTAATTTTTTAAAAATATTCTGTGTTTTTTTATTTTATTTTTATATATATTTTTTAATTTTATGCTTTTGGCTTAAAAAATAGAAATAACTTGTTCGATTTGCAGCTTGGGCTTTTTTAGGCATTCAATGGAAATTTGAATCGAGGGGT
>JBAPGN010000536.1:0-26233 GCA_037355405.1 Vitis amurensis | reverse complement strand
CAATCATATTTAATGTGTCCCGCCGTTTTTGCATTTGAAGCACACCAAATCTCTTTTCTCTTCCCATTTCTCCTTTTCACCATCAGATGAAGATTCCTTTTAGAAAGGTCTCTTCTGAGGTGAACCTTCTTCCTCTAAACTTTACCCCTTATGTATTTTGTGAGCATTTTTGTGATGAGGGCTAGATTCTCATCCTCTTCCAACTTTGTTATTCTTTCTTCAAATTCTTTCTTCTTCCTTGTTGTTAGCTTGAGGAGCTATACTCTTCTTCTTTTTGGTCTCAATTTTTTGTATTTCTTTGTTCAAATTGATCTATTGTCATTAATGACCCTAAGAAGCTCCTCCATAGGTAGCTGGTCAAGTCTTTTGCTGCTTGAATTGAGGTGAACTTTGGCAGCCACTTTGATGGAAGTGACCTCAATATCTCACACCTTTTCGGATTCCTTGTAGGCTTTCCAATGCTTCAAGACATTGACAATGTCGGCGAACTAGCCGATCATTCTCAACAATAGTCTCGTTTTCTTTCATAAAAAACAATTCATAACATATGAAAAACAAAGTAAATTTATTTGACTCTTTCACTTGATTTTCCTCATGAGTTATTTCAAGTAATCTCCAAATTTCTTTAACCGATTTGCATTGACTATTTATTATATTCATTTCTATCCACTAGCACATTGTAAAGTAAAAAACGACCTTAGCATTGTAATTGAAAATATTCTTCGTATCAAGCTCATTCCATTCTTGCTTGGGTTTTGGAACCTGACTTCATCAACTAGTTTTGTAGCGGAAAAAGCTGGCGTCATCTTCAATGCATCCCATATGTTCAATCAGTTGAATTGTAAATACCCAAGTCATTCTAGGCTTTCCAATAGGATTACGGCGTCTAATAAAAAAATGAGCTCTATGTTTTGTAAACATTTTAAAGTGTGAGATGAGTTTGATGGAATAGTCAATGTTCCTCTTAGACGATTAAAGTCTTAACAAGAGCCTGCTCAATACCAATAAGAAAATAAAAGCCCCAACACCCAAGAGGGGGCGTGAATTAGGTTTTTTCAAAACTTTTTCAAACACAACAAAATTTTAAAGCCAACAATATAAGCAATATAATAAGATACGAGTTAGCAGAATTCAAACATCAAAATTTATAGTGGTTCGACACTTCCTGCCTACGTCCACTCTCTTACAAGCTCCTAACTGACCGTGAGGGTTCCACTAACTTGAAGCCTTCAACAAGCTTCTTAATCTTCTTACACTTGCGATTCCAGCTCAATGTCGTTCTTTAACCAATCTCTTCAGATTCAACTACTTTGAAGGCTCTAAACACTCAATTTACCAAAATGATCTTCCTCTCAACCTATCTCAATAATGGCTCAAATATAAATCAAAGTTAGGATGACTCACAAGGGTGCACTAAAAGATATGCAAGTGAAGATTTAATGCACCAAGAAAGAAATGAGAGCTTTTAAGGCAAGAACAAGTGGGTAGACAATTGAATGCAAGTGTTCTCTATATCATAAATGAAGTGGAGCTCTCGATTTATAGGTTTCTAACCTCGGGAGCCAAGAAAAACAAAAAGCAGCCTCAACCGATCGAGCTGGGGGTCAACCAGTTCACTAGTCGTTGGAGCATTTAATGCTTTGGCAGGTTACCGTTGCCTCGATTGGACCTTGACTAGAGGTCGGACGGGAAGGAGAATACCTCAACCGGGAAAGGAAGGCTACTGGATGAGAGAGAGTGTTTTTAACAGTCCTCGACCGGACCTCGACTAGACTGGACAAGGGCAACCGGTCGACCGGTTCCCTAGCCGATTGGCCCCGAAAACCTATCTTTTTCAGTTCTTTTCTTTTCTAATACTTAGGCAAGGTCTTTAGGTAAATTAATATGCCAAATTTGAAACGTTTTGCCTAAGGTACATTTGATAAAACTCGCGTTTTAATGAAATTGTAATTTTAAATCATAAACCAAGTTTTCAAAAATGCATGAAATGATATGTAAAACCTAAGTGCACCCATGCATTCATCTTACATTTGTTTTCTATAATCAACAGTCTTCCAAATGTCTTATCTTGTATCCATTAGGTCCGTTGATGAATTTCCAAATTAATACCTGAGATTTTTTACCATTCAAACCAATTAGTAACTTAATCATGGTTTGTTATCATCAAAACCTGATTAGGAGAACCCTTGGGCTAACAGTATTTATTTTAACATTGTTTCATCTTGAGAGTTGTACAACATTTATAGAAATAATGAAGCGTATCTTGTGACAATGATGAAAATATCATTTTTTACGGATATATTGGTAACTTAATTTTATGCATGTATTAGGATATGTCGAGAAATATCGATGGATATTTTGATACAAAATATCGATAAGACGAAAATTAATCAAATTCTTAAAAGTGTTGAGAAAGGTTCTAAGAAATTATTGAAAAAGTAATAATAGACATTTTTGGCGTTATTTTGTTATAAAAATTAATATATGTAAGACATAATTATGACATTCAACAATAATGTTCAAAATTTAAAAATAAATTTTATATAAATCTATATAATTTGGATGTATTTACACACATTAAAGAAATGATAATAAAAGTATAAATATTTTTTATTTTAAAATGTTGATAATTTTATTTATAAATTTATATTGCATTATTATAGAAAATATACAATAATTAAAATTATATTATTTAAAACAATTTTATTCTAATTAATTTGTAATATATATACACACGAATTTATACACATATAATATAATTTATAAATAATATTTAAGAATATTATATATATATTGGTAATAGTTTGGTGGTTCTGCCTCTTTCTCTTGTGCGGGTTAATTTTTTAAATATGAGAAGTGGTATCTCAATCCCACATCGGTCAGAGATAGCGCTTGAGTGCTTGTACAACCACACAAGCCTATATGCCTGAAACGGCCCATTTATTAGCATTAAAATTTGGAAAGGTGGGCCGGAATTAGCATGAACATGAAACTAAATATCAACATAAGCATAATTATGGGAATTAATCCCTTTATTATCATGCAGGATAGTCCTTGAATCAATGAATTCTATATTCTTACAATAACGTGGAAACTATCTGAAAGGGACAAAAGAAAATAACAACTATGGCATTTAGGATGCTTTTATTATCAATGAAAAATGATTCAAGTTCTAATCCTACAACTTTGAGAATCTACTCCGCGTCTTCAAGAAATGGATAATCAGTGTAACCAAGAACAGGATCGGGTGTATAGAATGTTTCTCTGTTGTACTTGTTGAGAGGACATGACGCAAATTCCTTGAAGATCTGGGTTGGCAGGAACACACGCCCATACACAACAAGATCTGCGCGATTTCCTCTTGCCACAGCGTTGTTCCCCATGCTTCTTCGTCATACCCCCCAGCAACAAGGAATGTAGCCATTGAAAAGCTTTTCTTCATGGCCAAAAAGACTATGGGCACATTCACTTTTTTCTCCGAGTGTTTTCATCCTTGGCTCAACCATGTGGCAGTAGAGAAGCCCATATTTATTCAAGGATTCAGCCATGTAAAGGCCTAGAGCTCTTGGATTCGAGTCCCCTGCTTCTGCATAAGTAGCAAATGGAGAAAGCCTTATTCCAACTTTGTCTGCCCCTATCTCATCAACAACAGCTTCAACTACTTCCAAAGGAAACCGGCATCTGTTCTCTAGGGATCCACCATATCCTGGTCAGTTCGTAATCACATTGCCAGACAGCCTGGTATTCTTCCATCGACGAACTACTAGGTCAAAGTAGGTCAGCAATGCAGCCTCCAATCGCGATCTCGACTCCATCAAACCTACATATTTGAACAAGTAATGTTATTGCATCAAAGAAACCCCTGAAAGCTGACACGTCTCATTCACAAAACACCATCAAGCACAAAATCCCATAATTCCAATGGTCGAGATCATGGAGCTGCCCCACTTTTTCTTCAGCGTAGCACAATCTCACACCTGACCCTTCAAACTGCTCCAATGACTTGCACTCGACTCAAACATGCTCTGTCTCTACTACACAATCCACCACAACACCACCAAATTCTTAACTGACCACAAACAGTAATCTCTCACACACACCACTAGCTTCAATAGCGTCTTTCTCTTGCAGCAGTCTAAAATCTTTACAACTTGCGTAGTTAGGCATTTCATCTGTGTAGCCGCCGGGGAGGTGAGAACTGGTCTACATCAATGCCATTGGTTAGGATTTGGGGTGTCAATGGCTTGTCTGTACAAGAGATTGGAGCTTGCCCGTTTGGCTGGAAACCTGAAAAAGTTAATAGGATGGATAAATCAGAGGAGCTATAACCAAACAGAAAATAAACCTTATTTCAATTCACGAACTCTTCAATATTCATTTGCATGCTGTAAGCTAAGGAATGCCTTTCAAATCTACGGCAAATGGTAAGTCAAAAACATACCCGTGTTTGAAACCCTCCCCACATGCCAAATCTGACAAAAAAAGATACCGCCTTTAGCATGAACAGCATCTACAATAGGTTTCCAAGCTTCAACTTGTTCTTTTGTCCATATGCCTGGTGTATCTGGATACCTAAAAATATGGAAAATTCCAAAAAAATAAAATAAAATAAAATAAAATAACAAAAACGACAGGGCCAACATCAATATCAAAACACTGGAAAGTATGTGCTCGAGCACATTTTGTTTATTTTCATTTAGAAAATGAATGGAACTTCAGAAAATGACTTCTTCTACAATTACCCTTGAGCAGTGTCCGAAACTCCCGTTGCTTCAGCTATGAGAAGACCCCCTTTGCTGGTTCTTTGAGAGTAATGTAAGATAGCATGTGGTTGAGGAACATTGTTCCAAGATCTCTGCCTGGTTAATGGTGCTAGAACAACCCTGAAAAATATGGAACACAAGGAAATTTAGCTATTTGAGCACTTTCGGCCAAAGAAAACAGTGAATGAACTACTAAAGCTTAACCAGCAGGAAGCTTAAGACTGAACAGATTGATTAATTAGATCCCTTTAATTTCACTGGCTGGATTTCTCAGAAACTGAAAACCCAAATAAAGCATTGTTGAATCTCCAAATTTAGAAGCCATGGATTCAATAGTTCAAACCAAATCCCAAAATCACAATTTCTTTTTCTCCTTAAAACCAGGCACAGAACATCAATCATACACAGCCTATGTCCACTTCTCAAAAAACAAAATTAAAATCAGAAATCCAACATATGCATTTAATCATTATATATATTTATTTCATCATTTTTTAAAATAACCATGAAAAAAAAAAAGTGCAAACAATTTAAAGATATAATAAGAAAACACCCAATTTTATATTTTTAAGAACAGAAAATATAAAATAACTTTTTATTATTAAACGTGTTTCCGAATTCTTTTACTCTAAAAAATAAAAAACTGTTGTCAAATAAGCAGGAAAACTCTAAATCTTAAAAATTTTCCATCACCCATGACCCAAAGACATAAATTTCCCCACACATTCCATCTTTCCCTCAAAATACCCAAAATCCAGCAACACCCAACAAGTAGAAACAGAAAATATGAAAGAAAATGGGAGAAAATCTGGCGAGCAAGTGGAGACTGCACCTGTGAGAGAGCTGGAACTTGCCCAATTTGTATGGAGTGATAAGAGGGATGGGGGTTTCAGCAGAGACGCCATTTATTCCTTGTACTTTCCCGTCCATCAGTGTTTGGTTTCTCTCTTTCTTTTCTTTTCCTGGAAAATAATCGTTGAAGGAATCTATGAAACAATGAAAACATCGAGCATGGGGCTTTGCGCACAGCCCCCATTTTATAGAGAGCAGCATCCACAGGGCGTCGTTCTCTGTTCACTCTGCGGGTGCACTGTGATAATCCACATGTTCAGTCAAAACTTCAAATTCGACACTGGGATTAAACACGAAATGAATCAGACATTCCCGTGACAACTATTCATCAGCCAATGAAGGTCATCATTCTCGGTGACAGGATGAAACAAAGAACACACTACTTTACGAGACGAAACAAAACGGAAAAGGAAAAGACTCTTCACTTTTCCATTCTAAACATTTAACAATCTGATGTTTATGAAGCAAAATTCAGCATGCAATATGAAAAATTTAGTCTTAATAGATAATGGTAATATAAATTATAAGAAAATTTTTTTAATAATTTTAATAATGCAAATAAACTCAAAAGATAAAACACACTTGCTATTGCAGATCATAACATGTCTTCTCTAGTAATGAATCTTTCAAGCGCTAAAAACCAGCATACACTGCGATTACAGCTGCTGAACCTTATCTTACCAATACTATTTACTTCATCTACATCTTTTTATTCTCAATACTAAGTAATACACATTTCAGATAAAATTAATAATATTACTGGCAAGTTTAATTTTTTTTAAATGGAATTAAAATTACATCTTCAGATCACGCGTTTATCATAAAGTTAGCCGAATTATAGATAATCATTGCGAGTCGATTTCAATTAATTTAGAACACTATTTACTTGAAGAAGACAATTGTCCCATATCTAACAATAATTTGAAGTTAGTATATTTTTACCACTACTAAATACATCACTTATTATGACACTCTACACGTTTTCTTCAAGACTTATTTTATAAATTTTATATGGTATTTTAAAAAGACGCCTAAAAACGCCAAGTCAAGTACTCTAATCAAGGAAAATTTTCCTTTATGATTCTTTCTTTGTATTTATTTTTATACGATGAACAACTTTCATGTTTTTTTACTTTCATATTTGTTAAATAAGCCTTTTTTGAGTCCAACCGACAATAATGTTGTGATTGGCCTACATGGGATGCTCAAAATTAAATTGGGTTAAATTTAGTTAGGATCCATTTATGTACACACAACCATTCCAACAACCTATTCCTATATTTTCACACCCCTATCATATTATATCATAATTTATCAAAAATCATAGTAAAGATATGTTTTTCATTTTTTTTCTAAAGTTAATCGGCTTCAATGGAGACATAAGTGTCTACATTTGAATGCACTGACTATTTAACCACTGTACAAATAAATAATCATTTATCATTAGAATGATGCAAACATTAGGGTGTTGTTGATAACTATTTTAAATAAAAAAGCTGAAAAACACATCTAGTAATCAAAAAACTGTTTTTATTTTCTTACTATCTTACACCTCTCTAATTATTATACAAAAAATAGACAAATTATGGTCGTGTTTCCAGACTAACTTATTTTAGTTGTAGTTCAATCGCTGATTTTTAATTGTTACTTGCTCCTAGAGCTTGTATTTACATACAGCGTTATACTCACCCCACTATATCCACGCACAAGCCATAACATTAACAAAGCTTCGTCCTTTACTACTACATGATAAATAAACCTAAATAAGCTATGGACATAAAATTATTTTTAAAACATTACTTTAAAAATATTAAAAATTAAATTAAAAATAATTTTACGCGATTTTCAAACAAATTTTTGTTCTACACAACATTATAAAATAATTTTCAAAAACTGTTCTTAAAATACTATTTTTCATAACTGTTTTCAAAAAACAGGACCCCAAACAAGGCCTAAAAGTCTCTACATGCAATGCCACCTTACCCATATAACAATTAGAAAATAGTTGTTTTATAAAATAATGTAAAGCATGATTTTTTATTTTTTTTTAACAAGTCCAAAACACACAATTGAATAGCCATTTTTACTCATTAATTTTAAAAAATAGAGAAAAAGTAACCTTAATTGTTATAAATCAATTTTATCTTCACCTATTTAAAATATATATATATATATATATATATATATATATATATATATATATATATATATATATATATTATATATATTTTCACAAGTCAGATAATTATTTTTTAAAATGACTTTTTACTTGTCAGGTCAATAATACCAATTGAATTTTATTTTTATTTTTTGTAAAAATTGATTTGAAATTAATAAATAAGAAATGTTAAAAATTAAAAATACAATTAAAACTAAAAATATAAAAATAAAATATTAAATTTTTACTTTGTTAAATCATATTAGTAGAAAATATAGATTCGAGAAAGAGTTGGAAATTTGAGAGGCGATATTTTATTTTTTTAAGTTTTTTTTGTTTTGGTTGTATTTAACTTTTAATTTTTTAAATTTTAATTGTATTTAATTTTTATGTATTTTAGTTTTAATTATATTTTTTATTTTTAAATTTTCTTATTTTATTATTGATGCCAACTAACAAAATTTTTATTCAATTTCATTAAAGAAAGATGAGAAGATGGGTATAGGGAATTAGGAAGATTATCATGGAGAATTTTTCCAAAATGATTTGTATCTCATATTATATAATAAAAAATTTATAATATATTTATTTATATGATACTTTTATTAAATTAAAATGATAAATCAATTTTTTTTTTATAATTTTACTTAATAATATTTGACTTATAAAAAAAATGCATCTATTTTAAAATATTTTTAAATGAATGAATATAAAATTGATTTATAAAAGTTGAAGTTCCTTTTTCCATATTTTTTCAAATTAATGAGTCAAAACTCACTTTTTTCTATCTAAAAATCATATTTATATTAATAATATAAGAGTTGTTTGAAAATGATTTTAAGAAGTGTTTTTAACTTAAAAAGTGTTTTTGAAAAAAATAAAAATAGGTGTTTAATAAAATTTAGGAAATATATTTAAAAATCTGAAAAATATATTAGTGTTTTTTTTGGAGAAACACTTCATAAACCATTCTCCTAAAAACACTTGATAAACGATTATCCTAAAAACATTTTTAAATTAAGAAAACACTAAACATGTCAATTGTAATCTTTTAAGTATAACATGGGAAAATGAACACACTCTAAGTATAACATGAGAAAATGCGGATTTACCTCATATATAATCATAACAGGTAATGAACATTTCAAACAAAACATAAGTAAACAAGAAATTGTAAGGTTGTCCTCATATAGGTGTGAAAACATCCATGTGAATAACATAATGTATAGAGAATCAAGAAACATTATTGGATAAAAAATAAAGAAAGTTTAATTGTTTGTAAGAAAATTTATGCATCAAGAAGAGCACGAATTGGGATTTTGCTCTTTGTTGGCTCCACAAAGTACTCCTCATCAATTGCCTAACAAAACAAGGGCTCATCATAATACAAAGAAGTTACTATCTTCGGTGGAATATTAATTATGTACCAATTGTTTTTGCCTTTTAACCCCTAAATAGAGATGGGTGAGTGTTCCCATGTAGGATATATATACTCCTCTTAGATAATGAAGTGATAAAATGAGTATTCTAGATTGCTGTAAGGAAAAAAAAGTTGTGTTGTTTGATATATTAACATTTGAAAAGAGAAGTAAAGTAATCTATTTTAATCATGTAGATATTGTTTGCTTTAACTACAATGGAACTTTACTATTTTAAAATGCATTTTAAAGTTATAATTGTTCATTGGACCTAGAGTGACTAATATCCATATAGGAGAGAGTAAGTTATTACAAATGGTATCAAAGTCGATCTTTAATTTTGATGTAAGCCTTCATCTATTTGACCCCGTAATCTTGTGAGGACATAATGAGGACATCATGTCTGTATGAGAGATAGGGTTAATTGTAATGTCTCATATATATATAAACGTCTCTTAATCATATGGGTGTATTTTAAAGTTGTAAGTGTTTATTGGCTCAAGACAGATAACATCTATGTTGAAGGGAGCGAGACATTATAAATGATATCAAAGTTGATCCTTAACCTAGTGTGGGAATTTGTTTAGCCTCGCAAGAGGTATTTGTCCATCTAAATGTCTTACAATCCTGTGAGACATAATGAAGATGTTATGTTTGTTTAAGAGTAGTAATGATATCCTACAATACAATATACACAACATACTTCTCTTAACCATGTAAACATGTTTTAAAGTTATGAAGGTTCATTTTACCCAAAACAACTGCATGGCTAAAAGTGAGCCATTACAAATAGTATGAGCAAGGATCTTCGACCTTGATGTAAGTCTTTACTTGTTTAACCCCATAAGGAGTAACTGTCCTTTTGGCCCCATAATCTATGGGGCATAATGAGGATGTCATGTTTCCATGTGAGATCAGGGATGTAGGATTGCGATGTCTCATATCAAATGTGAGGTATATATGTATACCCTATTGACCCATAGTGGATCATATCTGCATGGGAAGGAATGGGAAGTTACAAATTTTCAAAGAAGTCTATAAAAAAATAAAATAAAATAAAAAATCTAGAAGACCTCAAAAAAACACATTCTCAAATTTTATAAATTATCGCATTAAGAAAAATCATGCTTCTATTCAAGCCTAGTTTCAAACAATTTATCCTTTTTAGGTTTTTATTCTTCAATTACAAATGAGCAAACATTCATCAACATTTAGATCGACAAAAAACACATCATTGCCTACCAAATATACAATAAAACTTAAAATATATCATACTAACTAAAAGACTTGCTATTGGATTATGAAATTCATATTCACCAAATTAAAAAAAAGAAAAATAAATGAATAAAGCATAAATTGAAACATAATTTAAAATCGTTTTTGCATAATTTGAAATATCTGATCCAACCCTTATTATTTCAATTCTAATGTACCTTTATTTAAACCTATCCAAACTTACTTGTGACATTTCAATTAATCAATCAATAACCTTGAATCTTTAATAGAGAGTAAGTCATCGTCTAGAAAGATCCTATGTTAGAATAAAAAGAACAAAATTATCAATACACAAACTATAATATATAATGTATTAACACTCCTAACTATGTAGATATTATTCACTTTGAACCTCATGAACCCTTATGACTTTAAAACATACCTACAATATTAAAAGGAATACATATATTAAGATGAGTTATATATATAACATCAAAAACTTTTTCTCTCATTCAATATAGGATATCACAATCATTCATTATGAAAATATAAACTCTTTATTGTAGACATATTTTAAAGTGTTAAGTTTAGAGCGGACAATATTTGTATGAGAGGAATTGAGTCATTACAAACTATGAGTTTTACTATTTTTCATTTTTAAAAGCAATGAGTGTTAAGTTAATTGTATATCTATTCTTGTATTGGTCATTATTTTTCTATACTAATATCATAAAAGAACTTAAAAGAAATAAGATTAAAAAAGAAGGTCAGGTGATGCAGTGATGTAAGGGAGAAGGTATGGGTGCAGCCAATGTAGACTTCCGGGTTTGACATGGGTGCACCATGGTCAATGAAGGTGGTCAATCCATATATACACATCACATTATTGCATTTTCATCATTAGTGACCCGCACCCGATGGACCCTTGCACAATACATATATTTATTATTCAACCTCATAACCATGTCTTTCAAACTTCTCTTATTTTGTTTCTATACTTTCTTCATTATTTTTAGCCATTGTGGATTAATTTTTCCTTTTTTCTTATCATTTTTTGCTTTGGTATAAAAATTAGTTTTACCCGATGTGGGTTAATTTTCTTTTATTAGTTATTACTTCAATAAAAGACGTTTCAACAAAAAAAAAAAAAGTGAAATAATCGAAAACAATTAAAATATGCGATCTATAAATACCATTTTTCATGTTTTTTAGTTGTTAAATATGTTTTTCTATTTTTTTTAAATAAATAATTTTATTAGAAAGAGTTTATGATAAAAGAAAATTGATTCTGGGATCGGTTTTATTTATATTATTTATTAAATTATTTCATATTTAATAAAAAAATTACTATATTAATATAATATTTTAAATTTTTTGTTCTAATTTTGATTTTAATTTTTAGAAGATAAAACGGTTTATGAAACTTAACTAATTGGAAAATATGATTCAAAAAGTAATTTTGACATATTCATTTAGGTATGATAAAAAAATAACCATAATTTAAAGAAATGTGATAAGAAATTAATATTTTTGTAAAATTTTAAATGTTATTTAACAGCTCATTAATCCTTTATTTTTAATGATTATTAAGGGATTAATGATTATTTAATAGTTCATGCTGAAATCAGAGTTGACACGACAAAGGATTTGGACAGCAGAAAAAGCATTCAACTTTGATCACCAGGGGTGTCCCACTCATATAACTGTAGCAGCAGCCGCCGCCAAATATACAGATATAACAGCCACTCTCTTCTTCTTCTCTATAAATACTAATAGGCTTCAACACATTGGATTTTCAAGTCTCAACACACTTTGGATATAGTTTGATTCTTTCGTTCATTGAGTTTTTGAGGGAAAAAAAAAAAGAGAGAGAGAGAGAGAGAGAAACTGACAGAAATGGAAGGAAAAGTGCAAGGAGAGCAGCCCCTTCTTACACCATACAAGATGGGCACGTTTCAGCTCTCTCATAGGTACATTTCTCCACTTCCTCTCTTCATTTTCTTGCATTTTCTTTCATATCTTCTGTTTCCACTTGTTGGGGGTTGTTACAATTTCTGGGTTTGTGCTTGATTCAGAAAATGAGAAAGCAGACAAGAAAAGAAAGGAAAAGAAAGTTTTTGAGAGTGGTTTCTGGGAAAGAATGAGGGAGGCTGTATACTTGTAGGGAAAATTTTTGTGAATGGGGTTATGAGAAATAAAACTTTTTGAGATTTACAACATCAATTTCCTTTCCTTTCCCTTCTTTTTCTAAACAACCAAACATAGCATGAATTCTGCCTTGAGGGTGCTCTTGTAGCACATGTACATTGCTCCTTCAACATATTCTTTAGATGAATGTGTTAAGATTTCTTCGTCTGCAAGTTCTAAACATGGCTAATTTTTCTTTCACTCTTAACATTTTGTAGGGTGGTTCTGGCTCCACTAACTAGACAGAGATCTTGGAACAATGTTCCTCAGCCCCATGCAATCTTGTATTACTCCCAGAGAGCCACTAAAGGGGGGCTTCTCATAACTGAAGCAACTGGAGTTTCCGACACTGCTCAAGGGTACGGAATTTACAGCAAACACTACTTTCTCAACTTCTGTTCGTTTTCTAAGTTTAAATAAAAAATATATGATCAAGTTGATAGATATAAGATTAATTATCTGGTTTTTCCCATCCATGTAGCTATGCACATACCCCGGGTATATGGACAAAAGAGCAAGTTGAAGCCTGGAAGCCCATTGTAGATGCTGGTCATGCTAAAGGCAGTATCTTTATTTGTCAGCTTTGGCATGTGGGAAGAGTTTCAAACACAGGTATGTTCTTGAATTGTTGGGATACTATTTAGACGTGCAAGGAATTCTTTAGGTCTATTTTCTTGATGGAATTATGTGAAGGGTGTTGATGGCAAAATTCCCCTGCTGCAATAGTCGTCACCAGCAACGGAACCTCGATCAACGCGTTACAGTGAATCCTTCTTCCTCCTGCAAAAAAGATGTCCGGATGGGTTGTCCGGACACACCCTCCGATGACTAAGTTAGTCTTTTTGAAAGCTGTTGGAAAATAGGGTTTTCCTTTGGGAGTCTTGCCCCGTGATTCTCGTGAAGGATGCTTATCCCTTTGTCGTTTTATGGCTTTTAAGAATGCCTTTTAGAGTGCTTGTCGTCAAGGATGCTTACCTCCCTATGAGCCTCCTTAGAGTTTATATATGAGTCAGAAAGTATGGCACCGCTGTGCTAGCGGGTCCCATCGTCATGATTGCGGCTCATAGGTGGCAAAGCAATCATGACGTTTCTGGTCCAAGATTGCGGCTATCAGGAGGATATTTAGGCGGTTCCACCGCCTCAATTTATGACTTTAAATATCGGGGATGTGTCAGGAGACCTGATAAGACGCAGGAATGTCTTGTCGAATGTATCTTGCATTAAAGATGAGTGTTAGTTCAGGAGACTTGGTCGTCAGTGTCATCAGAGTTATCTTTTTTATTGTGGGTGGAAATGGATCCGGCGAATCGCGAGTATCTGACGAGCCAAGCTATCCGGGGAATCTGAATTGTTGGCCACGGATGTTATCCGGATAAGCGTTACCGAAGTATCCGGACATGTCTGCCCGGGGAAGTTGAGTCGTCCTCCTCTCTCATCCGGCGGCAGGCACCAGATGTGAAATATCCGGAGAAGGTGGAACGTCGGCCAGATAGGATGGCGGCTGCGAGACATCCGGATAAGTGGGATGTTGGCTGGATAAGATGGCGGCTGCGAGACATCCGGATAAGTGGGATGTTGGCCGGATAGGATGGCGGTTGTGAGACATCCGGATAAGTGGGATGTTGGCCGGATAGGATGTGAGATATCCGGGTGGAATGAGCGAAAAATTCCCCCGTCCGAGTGGAATAAGCGATGCCACGTGTCACAAGGGAGAAGGAGCCACGCGGCAATTTTTAGGGAGGATCCCACAAAGGGGACAACTGATTTGATACACAGATAATGTTCTCTAAATCTATCTATCCTAATATTACTGATCATTACAGAATTCCAGCCAAATGGGCAAGATCCAATATCTTCTACAGACAAGGCTTTGACGGCACAAATCCGAAGCAATGGCTTTGATGTTGCTGAGCTCTGATTACTACTCAAAAAGTGCAATTTGATTAGCCTATAATCAATCCTTTTAACCACTTTTGAGTAGTAGTTTAGGCCTTTTAACTCAATTGGCATGTTAAGGGTCCTTGAAAGCAATTTTACTCATTTTGTGCAAGTTTTGGTGTTTTTGTTAGTATTTTGATCACCAAAGCAAGTCAAGTTTGAGGAGAGCTATGAGGAATCTTGGGCAAAGCTTAGAAATCATTTGCCAAGAATGATCCGGATGGCTAGGAGAAAAAGCAAAGAGGATCAGCTATGGAGCATGTTCTTGATGACAGTCACTGCAGCCACTTTTGGGACACTTCCTGAAGTCCAAATGATGCATGCTATATACCATTTCAAAGCTCTGGAAGTCAACAATCCAATGCTTCAAACGGTGTGCGATTTGGAGTTGAAATGAGGAAGTTGCAGCTGTTACAAGCGGATCAACCAAAAGTGCTGCGAAATCAGCCTTTTGTTGCGAAGTGATTTCGCAACACTTTTGTACAGTAGAATGCTTCTCCTTCTGACGATGCCCAATTTATACCGCGAGAAGGAAGCTTGGAACATCAAGATGCAAGCCAGCTTCGCAAGCCTTCAGTGATGGCTTGGTGTTGCGAAAATATTTCGCAGCCCTCATGGGTGTCTGCGAAATTTCGCAGACACCATTTTCCTCCTGCGAAATGCCTCCTGAAGACTTCCGACAGCTGCTACCGACATTGGGAGATATTTTCCATTAGATTTTTGTTGTCTAAATCCCAAAATACTCCTTGTAAACCTCCAATTACAAGATTCCTTAGCTTTTAAGTTAGTAAAAAGACCAAATATCTTTGTAACAATTAGTTTTATATTATGTTCATATATATTCCTCTCGGGAGCCTGTTCCAGGGAGGAGTTCTTTCTGTAAGAATTTGGTAAGCAAGTAAAGGGTCTTTTCTTTCTACTGCCTTACCTTCTCACTTCGTTTTTCTTATTTTATTTCTAAGTTATGAATTCTCTGAGGAGTTTTCCCCAGAGAATGAGTAACTAAACCTATAATTCCTTGGAGCTAAGGTAGCCGGGGGAGGTTCCAAGTGCAAGAATGCAAAGCTTTGTGGTTTTAGTTAGTAATGAAGAGGAAGTGAAATCCTTTAGTGATTTCAACATTTTTAGTTAACTTAAAACACCCGGGAGTTACCTGGGCCAACACTTGGTAAGGCAAGTGATTTCCAACCATGGAAATGCACTAGTTTACCCTGTGCGAGCCTTTGGTAGGTGACTTCAGGGTAGGATTTTCTAGAATAGCCAACACTTGATAAGCTTTTGGACTCCTAGGAGGCATCCATTAGTTATCTCTTGCGAGCTTTTGACGGGTAATCCAAGGTTAAGGATCACCTTGAATGGTTGAGGCTTAGTGAGAGGCTTAAACCATTGCTAGTTGCATCAGTGAGAGAATTAAAGTGAAATCCAATTGAAGGATAAATCTGTACCACACCAGCTAGAGAATTAACTATACGTTGAATCTCTAACGTGAGGAAAGGAACCATCTGACCGGAGTTATGTCTTTTGCATGAGGAACCACCCCAGTGTACCTAATTCTTCAAGGAATGTTTTTCTTCCTAAGTTATTCCAAACTTCTATTAAGTCAATTAGTTTAAGTCTAAACCATCACCAACCAAAATTTGTGTTTTCCTTCTTTTACTAACCTTGAAATGAAACAATACCAATTCACTTGGAATTGGTATCATTGATTGCTTGTGAATCATTCCCAGTGAACGATCCTAGAGCCACTATACTATAGTAGCTTTTTATTTGCTACCCTAGTGTATGGTGTTAAAGGTATAAATTTTGTTGATCACTCCCTCATCCAAGGAGCACCAGCTGGACACGAATCAGCTGAGACACCAATTGGGCATGAATCAAGCTCTCAGCTCCAAGGCGGCTAACAACAGATGAAATTCCTTAAGTTGTCAATGATTTTAGACTTGCTGCAAGAAATGCTATGGAAGCTGGTAAATTCATCCTCTGATACAAATCATGGCTTAGCTTTGTAGTCAATTTCTTCGATGCACTGATGATAATATTGTTTACACCATACATAGGTTTTGATGGAGTTGAGATCCATAGGGCTCATGGCTATCTACTTGACCAGTTCATGAAAGACCAGATCAATGATCGAACAGACAAGTATGGTGGATCACTAGAGAACCGTTGCAGGTTCCCATTGGAAGTAGTAGAAGTGGTTGTTAATGAGATAGGAGCTGATAAGGTTGGAATAAGGCTTTCTCCATTTGGCCATCATGCCGAGGCAGGAGACTCCAACCCAACGGCTCTAGGCCTTTACATGGTTGAATCCTTAAACCAATCTGGTGTTCTCTATTGCCACATGGTTGATCCAAGGATAAGAACAGCTGGAGAAATGTGTGAGTGTCCCCACAGCCTTGTGCCCTTGAGGAAGGCTTTCAATGGCACATTCATAACCGTTGGTGGTTATGTCAAAGAAGACGGAAACAATGTTGTGGCTGAGGAGCGTGCAGATCTTGTTGCATTTGGACGTTGGTTCTTAGCCAACCCAGATCTTCCAAAAAGATTTGCGCTCAATGCTCCTCTCAACAAGTATAACAGGGAGACATTCTACGCACCCGGACCCATAATCAGCTACACTGATTATCCATTTCTTGAGGATATTGTTGAGTAGATCTTCAAATGTCTGAAATTAGGTCTTGAATTATTCTGCCAATGAGTATTATATGCATCTATAACGATCCATTTCCCAACTAAATGGATATTAATTGTTTGCTCCTAAGTCAAAGGACTCAGTTTTAAAATATATTTATATGATTAAAAGGAATTCATGTATACATACCATGGAATTAGAAATTCAATTATACGATTGAGTATTATATGCAACTGTACGGATCCGTTTCCAATTAGATGGTTATTTTATGCTCCAAACTCAAAGATTTCTCATAGTTTTAAAACACATTGATATATTATACACTCCAAAGTCAATGGTCTTTTACGGTTTTAAAACACATTTATGTATTGTAAGCTCCAAACTTAAGGATTTCTGATAATTTTAAAACATATTTATATGATTAAGATGAGTTTATATATATGTGTGTGTGTTTGTGTATGTGTGTCTGTTATAACTGAAGTAATGAATGTCACCACATTAATTTTAATAAATGTTAATTAAGTGTTATTTATGACTTCCATTAATACTCATTAATGGAAACCATTAATGTTATTTATGAGTTTCATTAATATTCATTAATGGGAATATTAATGGAAGCCATTTGAAAAGTCTATAAAAGGGTTTCCCATCCCCTATAATATGTATCCTTAAGCAAGAAAGAAATTTCTTACTTTCTCTCATTCTCTCTGTTTTTCATTCTCTCAACTTTCTCAACTCTCTTCTCTAATTTCTTCTTCCCTATTATATATCAAAGTAAGATATATTTCATCTCTACTACTTTGATTTGCATTGTATTTGTTCTTGTTTTACAACACGTTATCAGAACGAGTTGCTCTGAAGGTAATTCTCGTATCTTAAACTTGAAGTTATTTCTATAGAATAAAATTTTACATATTTAAATTATTGTTGATTTGTTTTGTTACATATTGTTAAAAGTTATAAACAAATTATTTGATTTTGTTTATAATCAAAGTTATACCAATGCTATCAAGTTATTACAATTGATTCTAATAATATTGTTTTGTCATATATATGAAGTTATTTGACAATGTTGAATCTCACAAAACTCGAATTTGTGGCACTTGACATTTCGGGAAAGAACTATCTATCTTGGATCCTTGATGTTTAATTACATCTTGATGCAATGAACCTTGGAGCTACGATCAAACAAGGAAATCAAGCATCCCTGCAGGATCGCGCAAAAGCATTGATTTTCCTTCGTCGTCACCTCCATGATGGTTTAAAAAATGAGTATCTTACGGTAAAGGACCCTTTTACTCTATGGAGTAATTTGAAGGAAAGATATGGCCACCAGAAAACTATGATTCTCCCAAAATCTCGATATGATTGGATGCACATAAGGTTGCAAGATTTTAAAACTGTTAGTGAATACAACTCTGCACTTTTCAAAATCAGCTCACAATTAAAGTTGTGTGGAGAAAAAAATCACAGAAGAAGACATGTTAGATAAAACTTTTACTACATTTCATGCCTTAAATGTGCTCCCGCAGTAGCAATATCAAGAGCGTAGATTTACAAAATATTCTGAATTAATATCATGTCTTCTCGTTGCTGAACAAAATAATGAGTTTTTGATGAGAAATCACCAGTCTCATCCAACTAGATCTGAACCATTCCCTGAAGTGAATGCAATATCGTCCCAAACTCGTGGACGTGGAGGAGGACGAGGACGAGGTCTTGGAAGAAATCCTTGATACCATGGTTCTTATAATAATAATTCTCAGAAAATGAAAGCCTCATTGCACCACCAGAAGTGGAACAATACGAAATGGAACAATACTGAGGCAAAACAAGAAAATGGGAAGTGTTTACAAGATAAACCTCCTAAGAACCATGAGAATAATTGTTATAGATGTGGTATGAAGGGGCATTGGTCGCGTACCTGTCGTACGCCCAAACATTTGGTCAACCTTTACCAAGCATCAATAAAAGCAAAAGGAAAAGAGATAGAGATGAATTTTACCGATGGTGATGGATTGGACCTAACCTACTATGACATTGATTTCTTTGGAGGTCCCAATGAAAAAACAGATCATTTGATAAATGATGAGAAAATTAACATTGATTGATGTTACTTTATATATGAAATAATATATTATTATGTCTTATATTTACATTTGATTTTCTTTGTTATTTACATTATGCCTTGTTTTTTTTTGTTATATCTTAAATCCATGTGTTATTTGGTTTCAAGATGAATGAGGATGATGTATGTCTTGCAGACTATGCGACCACGCACACAATTCTTCGAGATAAAAGATATTTCCTTGAATTGACATTAATAAAAGCCAATGTAAGTACCATATCTGGTACTACAAACTTAGTTGAAGGCTCTGGAAGAGCAAACATAATGTTGCCAAATGGAACTAAATTCCATATAAATGACGCTTTATATTCTAGCAAATCCAGAAGAAATTTGCTCAGTTTTAAAGATATCCGCAGAAATGGATATTATATTGAAACTATGAATGAAGATAATGTAGAATATCTTTACATTACTTCCATTATATCTGGCCAGAAGCTTATAATGGAAAAACTCTCGATTTCTCCTCTAGGTTGTATCATACAACTATAAAGCCTATTGAATCATATGTTGTCGTGAACCAGAAGTTCAACAACCCAAAAGTTTTTGTCATTTGGCATGACAGGCTAGGTCACCCAAGGTCTTCAATGATGCTTCGAATAATTGAACACTCACATGGGCATCCACTAAAGAACCAGAAGATTCTTTTGCCCAATGAATACTCATGTGTTGCCTGCTCACAAGGTAAATTGATAATCAGACCATCTTTTACTAAAGTCATATCTGAGTCACCAATCTTTTTAGAAAGAATACATGGGGACATATGTGGGCCTATCCATCCACCATGTGGACCCTTCTGTTATTTTATGATCTTAATAGATGTTTCTACTAGGTGGTCACATGTTTGTCTCCTTGCACAAATAATCAGATTACGAGCACAATTTCCAGATTATCCAATTAAGACAATACATCTTGATAATGCTAGCGAATTTACTTCTCAAACATTCATTGACTATTGCATGTTAGTAGGGATAAATATTGAGCATCATGTTGGTCATACTCATACCCAAAATGGTTTAGCAGAATCCTTCATCAAACGTCTCCAATTAATAGCTCGACCATTACTAATGAAAACCAAATTACCTACTTCCGCCTGGGGACATGCTATTATGCATGCTGCAGCTTTAGTCGGTATTCGACCTACAACTTACCATGAATACTCCCATTCACAACTTGTGCTTGGAAAACAACCAAATATCTTTCACTTACGAATCTTTGGTTGTGCAGTATATGTACCAATTGCACCTACACAACGCACTAAAATGGGTCCCCGGCGAAGACTTGGGATTTATATAGGTTTTGATTCTCCATCTATCATAAGATATCTTGAACCTTTGACAGGCGATGTTTTTACAGCCCGCTTTGCGGATTGTCATTTTAATGAGAGTGTTTTCCCGTCATTAGGGGAAGAAAAGTCAATTCCTGAAGAATAACGAGAAATTAGTTGGAAGACATTTACTATGACCCATCTTGATCCTCGTACAAATCAATGTGAACTAGAAGTTCAAAGGATCATTCATTTGCAAAATCTTGCAAATCAATTACCAGATGCATTCATTGATACAAAGAAAGTGACAAAGTCACATATCCCGGCTGCAAATACTCCAACACAGATTGATGTCCCTGTAGGACAATTAACAAATGAATCTAAGATACGCCTGAACCGTGGTAGACCTGTTGGCTCAAAGGATGTAACTCCCCGGAAGAGGAGAACCCAAAAAAAACTTGGCACTCTAGAAGAGACCATCAAAATGACTGATCAATTTAAAATTGATAAATTTATAACCCTAGAAGAGGCACATATTGAACAAGAAGTCTCTGAAGAGCCACATATTGAGCGAAAAGGCCCTGAAGAGGCACAGGTACCTGAAAATTGTGAGATCTCAGTAAGTTATGTACACACGGGAGAAAAATGGGATCAAAATAATATTGTTATTAACAATATTTTTGCTTTCCAAGTGGCCTCTGAAGTCATAAGAAATGATGAAGATCCCGAACCACAAAATGTGGAAGAATCCCGACATAGAAATGATTGGCCAAAATGGAAAGAAGCTATACAGGCAGAGTTAAACTCATTAACAAAACGAGAAGTTTTTGAACCTGTAGTCCAAACACCTGAAGATGTAAAGCCTGTTGGGTACAAATAGGTATTTTTACAAAAGCGTAATGAGAAAAATGAGATCATAAGATATAAAACGCTATTAGTAGCACAAGGTTTCTCGCAGAGACCTGATATTGACTACAAGGAAACATATTCTCCCGTCATGGACGCAATCACATTTCGTTTCTTAATTAGTTTAACAGTCTCAGAAGGACTGGATATGCATCTCATGGATGTTATTACAGCATATTTATACGGATCCATAGATAATGATATATACATGAAAATCCCTGAAGGATTTAAATTGCCTGGAACAAATAGTACAAAGCCTCGTAGCATGTACTCAATCAAGTTACAAAGATCCTTATATGTATTAAAGCAATCTGGACGCATGTGATACAATCGCCTTAGCGAATACTTGCTAAAAGAAGGGTATGTGAATAACCCTATATGCCCATGCGTCTTCATTAAGAAATCAGAAACCGAATCTGCAATTATTGCAGTGTATGTTAATGACTTAAATCTTGTTGGAACTTTTGAAGAGCTCACAAGAACAACAAATTACTTGAAAAAGGAATTTGAGATGAAAGATCTTGGAAAAACAAAATTTTGTCTCGGCTTGCAGATCGAGTATTTTCCAAATGGAGTTTTAGTACATCAATCAACATACATTAAGAAAGTTTTGAAGCGTTTTTATATGGATAAAGCTCATCCTTTATGTTCTCCAATGGTTGTCCGATCACTTGATGTGAAAAAAGACTCATTTCGTCCTTGTGAAAAAGATGAAGAGTTACTTGGTCCTGGAGTACCATATCTTAGTGCTATTGGTGCACTTATATATCTGCCAATATTACTACGTCCAGAAATTGCTTTTTTCTGTCAATTTATTAGCAAGAACAGTTCTCTCCAACTTGAAACATTAATTGTATTAAACATATGTTTATCTTCGGAACTACTGATATGCGCTTCTTTTACTCACAGGGAATCAAAACAACAATTGCCTTGGAATGAAATGCAGATATCTTCAAATCCCATAAAAGTAGTGTCACAAACAGTATGGTTTATTGCAAATGTACTTAACTTTCATAGAGATTTGTTCAAACAAACCATGTGGTCACATCATCAGAATCATTCAGAAATACTGCCACTTCATGAAGCAAGTCGCGAATGTATATGCTCAAATCTCATGATCCAGCATATTCGGGAAATCATTTGACTCTGTCCTCTATCAAAGGTATCCTGACAATATTATTTAAGATAATGCGCAGCATTGCACCAAATAAAGGGGTTATATTTAAAGGGATAGAACTACACACATTCACCAAAATTCTTTTATACAACAATAACTCCAAAAGATTGCGTAAATTATGTGCAACAAATACGCTCAATATATAGCAATTATTCACAAAATCATTGTCAACTCTACAACATAAGATAGTTAATCACAGGATTGGAATGCGTCAAACTCAATGATATTACATGAGGGGGGGTA
Organism: Vitis amurensis; assembly: GCA_037355405.1. Classification (NCBI taxonomy): domain Eukaryota; kingdom Viridiplantae; phylum Streptophyta; class Magnoliopsida; order Vitales; family Vitaceae; genus Vitis; species Vitis amurensis. The sequence continues at coordinate 3,352 of JBAPGN010000536.1, read as the reverse complement.
CTTGTAAAAGTGTTAATTACTGTACTCTTTCCTTTTGTCCAGTTTTGTCCGTACGGTTACTGCAAGTTTTAACAAGCAGTCCAACATCACTAAGACAACTTAAAGAATTAATAAGAAGTTCACTCTTTTTCCTCTTCGCTAGTTTATTCCCACTATAGTTTTTACTAGCAAGCGTTAATACATATTCTTCAAATGTGGTGTACATCCCAAGGGAGTTTATACTCGATGAGTAATGAATGCCACCACATTAATTACAGTAAATGTTAATTAAGTTATATTTATGACTCCATTAATACTCAATTAATGAAATATTAATGAAGCCATTGAAAACCTATAAAAGGGATTTCCCATCCCCTGTAATATGCTATCCTAAAGCAAGAAAGAAATTTCTTACTTTCTCTCATTCTCTCTGTAGTTTTATTCCTCTCAACTTTCTCAACTCTCTTCTCTGATTTCTTTCAAGTAAGATCTATTTCATCTCTACTACTTTGATTTGCATTGTATTTGTCCTTGTTTTACAACAATATGTTTTTTTTTTTTTTTTTCTTATAGGTTGACTATTGCTTGTGAAAATTACAAATCAACTTCTTGTGGGTTGATAATCAAGTGTTTTGGCTTCTAATCTACTTGATTTCTCTAATGACTCATAACTCACATCCAATCAAGTTAAAAGGATTTTAGAATTAATTAAGAAAAAAATTATTTCATGTTGGTGTTTTCTTTTTAAAATTTGATTTGACAAAGTTTTTTTTTTATTATTATTATTTCTTTTGATATTTTGTTGCATTTGATGCCTTATGACTTGTTATATTATTCGGTTTATTATTTTTATTTTTTCTATTTGAAGGGGCTACAAAAGTATTGTATCCATAATATGAACAAAATTTTCATAAATTTTTTTTATTGTCTTGTCTTTCTTTTTTCATTTGACTCTTAAGTTTGAAATCTATACATAAAGGTAGTTCTTCATTATTGATAAATGTAATTAATTCTTCATAAGTTAATAACTCATAAGGAATTCTTTCGTTGTGTAAATTTCCAATTCTTTGTTTAACTTTTTTTGTCAATAGAGTTGAAATTTTTTTTCTTGGTATACCTTACCTAGCAAAGCACAAAAAAAATAAGTAGTCTTCTCTTTCTGTATCCAATCAATACAAGTTCCTATATCTAGATTCTAATAACTAATAAAAAGAATATACCAACACCAATATTATCTAATTTGCAAATTGATAAAACCCGGCGGTCAAATTTTCCATCTCCAAGGAGAATCCATACATCCCTTATCATTGTATGGACAACTATCTCTCGAGCACAAGTTTAGGTTCGGCCTCAATGGGAAAATAAAATGGAGCACCTAACAACGCTTGGGGCTTCGACTGTCACATAAAGTTCTTGGATGGAGTATTAGAACGGAAAGATCCATTAGATAATGAACTATTGGTTCTAAGCCATCTCTGGCAATGAATCAATAATTCGAAGTGTTTTTCTTGCATATTCTTGATAAACCAGCGTTTATATATAGATGGGTAGGAAAAAGGGAACCCATTTTTTTAAAACTGAACAAGTTTTCACCATAAAATATTTTCTTTCCATCATCCGACTTCTCAATAAACTTTTGTCATCGACTTCAACTAAAAACATATCGTTATATCATTTGAAATCTTGAAGAGTTGGACATATAAGATTATTAAGTATTTATGAAGTTCTTTCTTAAAAATAAAATGAATCTCCGATGAAATATTTTGTTATTGCAAATATTAAAATATTGATAACATCTTCTTCATAAGTCTACACAAATGTTCCTTCTTCTTTGACTACTATTTTTCTTGCATTTAACATGAATTCTCTATCATTTTGATTAAGATAATGACCCCACCATTCTTTGAGTACACCAGTGAATCCTATGACTAATGCACCAACAATAAGAAAATCAAAATTACTGTTTGATTTATAACAGCATTGCCAACTATATTAATTTTCATGATAAATTGATTATCTAATGTTACTCCATAATTCTATATTCAATTCATAAAAACTACTAGCCTGACCATCGTGCTTAGTAGCTATTTATATTTTTTCTTCCTATTATACATCTAGAAAAGAAGGTTTTGAATATAATTTTCTTCTAAGTTTATAATTATTAGCTATTCGTATTGATTGTTGTGGGGGTGTGAGTCATTAAACAAAAGTCATTTGTGAATTGATTCTAAATTATTTATTTTCAGTTTCTTTTATTATATTTTGAATTTTGATTAACTTATTGAGTTTTTTATTTGAAATACTAATTTAGTTTGATATTGATCAAGGTCATTAATTTAAGCTTTGGTTATTTAAGTCACTTTATTTAACATTGTTTCATCTTGAAGTCTGTACAACATTTAATAGAAATAATGCAGTATGTCTTGTGACACAGATGAAAATATCAGTTTTTACGGATTATTTAGTTAATTAATTTTACGATGTATAGGATATTTAGGAAATATCGCAATATTTGATAAAATTTTATAACATAAATCATCAAATTCTTACAAGTGTTAGAAATCTAAAATTATGTAAAGTAATAATAGATATTTTGACGTTATTTTGTTATAGAAATTAATATATATATATATATATATATATATATATATATATATATATATATATATAGGAGAAACAAGGAATGAAATATCTTACAATGTGAATAGGATTTTGAGAAAGTTTGGGCTTTGAATGCTACATTTATGGAGAGAAAGAAGAGGGAAAAAAGAGCTTAAGGTAGAGAAGAAATGAAAAATGAATCGTGCTTACAACTGAGGATCGGGCCTCCTTAAATAGCTTGAAATTCGAATCTTAAATAGTATAAAGTGGAAGACAAGTTACTGTGTGCTTTTTGACTTCTGATGTGAATAGTAACCATCCATGAGTGAATAGTTAACAGTAAAATTGACTTTTTACTATAGCAACTTGACTATCAGACGAATCTTGCTTTCGACGGAGCTTTTGGCGGGGAAAAGCTGGCTTGGCAGGTTGCCTATGAACTGTAGGTTCACATGATCAAGAAAAAATGCTTTTGGTGCAAAAACTTGTCAGTGGAGCATCATTTTGTCGGAGAAAGGTCATAAGAAGTAATGAATGCTTGATCACAAGAGCTGAACATTTTTTTTCAAGAGCTTATTTTGATTTTTCTTATGGGAAGAAGGATACCCTCATAGTCGTCTTCATTTTCTTAAAGGTAATTTGTTATAGAATCATCTGATTCAACATAAGAGTCTTCTTAGGAAAATCTTGAGCTGCTTTTGTCAAGGATTTTCTAAAATTCTTAAGGAATTTTTATTGTTGCTAGCATGGCTTGGAGTTGTTGTTTCTTAAG
>JBAPGN010000535.1:0-26211 GCA_037355405.1 Vitis amurensis | reverse complement strand
GGAACTGGTATTCCGATTTAGGAAGTCAGGAAGATTTTTTAAACACTTCCAAATGAGGGGAAATTTTTATTTATACCAGAGGTACAAATCTATATCTGCACTGGGAAAACTTATCTATCAACTCAGTAAATGGACAGTACACATAAGTTCATAAAATACTCCAGAAATACTCTCGCAGAATGATAAACCTAGAAATACTATGAAAAGTCATGAAGACTCAACAATAAGGCTGCACTAAGACTGATATCGATCTACCATAACTACGCACTAGGGGATCTCGTGATCGGTGAAATGCCACAGACTCAAAGAAGTGCTCCACTGAGGGGGCTCATCTTAACAATGAAAGGGGAAATGCGCCAGTAATGGATATGGCCGATGTAGAAGTAAGATCGAGCCAGACACATCAAATATCATCCAGTAAGATGAAACAATTCATTGACCACGCATGCCATAACCACCATCATAAAGCATACAAGAATCTTCTCCCAAAAAGAAAGAAGACATGACAAATTAATATATCAAACCAAAAGTCCCAACAACCAACCAAGCCTAAGTGAGGCTGTAAAGATTGCATTTGAATCATCGATGGCCTCTAGGGTGGTTTAAGACACGGGGTACGTAACGTAGGCCAGGGTGAAATGGTGAAAAGAAGTGGAAGGGAAACTAGGCTCAATTATTACCCAAGTGATCAAGAAGCCCTACCACTCGTGGTAGATAGATGTAATTGCATAGAAAAAAAATCTCATGCCGCCATGGACCTAAAGGTAACCATAAAAGGAATGACAATGGCAGAAATGCAGAGAGAATGGAATGGTGGTCAAAAACCATCAATGAAACAGAAATAATTGATGGAAGAAGGGTATCACAATCAAAATAAAATGCAGTATCAATGATGTGAGGAGAATATAAGAGATAAAAGAGTGGAATGAATATCCGGAGAAGAGGTAATGAGAATTACAAAAAAAGGAGGTAATGAGAAATGATAAGAGTATGATGATGATTCAAGGCCCAGTATCAGATGATTAAATAAAGGATAAGTCATATCACCAATGATTGGAATGGTGGGTATAAGACAAATGATCCGGGAGAAAGTAAAAAGGTACACTCATTCACTCATGAACATAAATATATATCAAGACATTGATCCAAGAAAAGCATAGGATCTCATAGAACTCTCATATGAACACCCACGACACTAAAAGTACAAATGCTAAGCAAGAGTGGGCTCAAGAGATTGAAACTCAACACATAAAAAATAACTGACCAGACCCACAATGGACCAAAGTATCATACACAAATTAAACAAGACATCGAAGAAGGTGACATAAAGACCAATGAGATGATGCCATATACATATACATATCATAGAATGGCGCTTTATATACCTTTTTTCTTTCCTTTTTTTTTTTGTTGTTTTTTATTTGTTTTTGGATATTTTTTTGTTTGTTTTTTTGTTCTTTTAATGTTCTGATCATACCAATAAAATCCGAACTCCGAATGAGAAAGAGGTAAACAGGGAATGAAGCAACTCATCTAGAGCACAGTATGATCCATGAACCAGAACAAGGATATCGACCATAACCACACGAGACAACCTCTGCGAAATAAATATGCTCCGATCAATGCACAATGATGGAATGTGATGGAGTAGATATGATACTGATCTCTTTTGTAACAAAGGATGTGAAGAACTAAAAAACCTCAAGAAAAGAATGAAACAGATAAGAGACGGAAGCAGATCATGATAATGGCAAGAAAGAGAAATGAATATGGTAAGTAGGAATAAGAATCAAATAGAGAGCGAGTAAGGGGATGGTACGCAATGAACGATGAAAAAGTATAGCCTATAAAAGTCTTATAAGCTCAGGTAAGAACTTTACCTAGGCAAAGACTAAATGCATTACAATCAAGGGCTCCGCTGGCCCAAGCCCGGGTGATAGAAATGGTAATAACAAAGCTATAGAGAAAGAGAAAAAGAGTCATATGAATATTACACCAACGTGAGGCTCAAGTGAGCTAGCAATGGTTTAATATAATCAAAGAATAAAGGGTGATAAAGGATGTAGGCTAACCGAAATGATGGCCACCCATCTGCGAGCATGGTCTCAATGTAAGTACTTCTTCAAACTAATCCACTATTGGTGGGTTTGATAACTGGTCTCTATCATGATACGTCAATCATTATTTCCTCTTGTGGGGTAACTCCTAATGACAATAACGGTTGTAGCTACAAGTAAGTCCTACGGGTCTCCTGGAATTAGATGATCCTCCACGGCCATAACCGGGTAATATCGTCCTCAACATATCATCTACTATAAACGGATGCGCCAGACATAAATAAACTGAATCTCGTTCCTGAACTTTTCAACAATGATAGATCTCAAGATATAATGAAAGTGAAGCTATCTCTGCTAATAATGTGCCAAACTCAACTATCCATCCAATACGTTCATCTCATGGCTCGTCATAAGAAAATCATGTCAGTCAAATCTCCCATCTGAGAAAAAACTAACGGTCTCTATAAGACGACTCTCATCTGAATAAACTTTGAACTCATAATCCACTAAATTCATATATGTGCGAAGTCACTCCCTCACAATTAGTCAGCTTGCTAACTGGGTGGCTGGGCGGGTGGGTGGTAATGAATCAATACGAGCAATCGTCATCTAAAGCTGGATGCTATCTATCTCACTGTCCACAATCCTCTGGGCTCAAACCTGCTATAATTTGTCTTCTTGAATAGAGTCATGATGACTGTAGATTCGATCACTATACATTGCTGAAGGACTCCTATCTGGACTGGCTTTGAAAGCCCTTGATCAATGTTAATCTCCAACTTTGTCTAAGAAGTCGAATCTAAACTGAAGGAATAACGCCTCTTATAAGGTTACAACAGGCACGAAAAGATAAGAATGACATGAAGGAGAACTCAGAAAGGCTGGAAACACATTAATCAGCAATGCAAAAAAGGTGGCCCGAACTTGAGACTGCAAACATGTCACCGAATCTCTGAGCACAGTTACCAAAAGGAGCCAATGAAGAGGATAACTGAACCCAATTGTGACGAAAGGCAGCTTTGAATTGTCACAGATGCACGCCAGCAGTGTAGGAAATGAACTTTAATTGGGTTTAGGCTAACCTACATAGTTAAGGCGGCTCTATGGGATTAAAATGGGTGGGTCAAGAGGATCTCTAGCTAGAAAAGCGATCGTACACCTCCGGATTGGGTACGGCACAACCTCTCTGGCACACCTCAAAGAGACGGGATGATAATACATGAAAAGTGAGTTTTACAGCGCTCCACAATGCCTTCTCGCGTTTCCCCAAGGGGTTTTCCTAATGAAGTCGAAGGCTCGATCATTACGATCTCTCAACACTGGCAACACAACACTCAGGGATAATTAAAGTTGCAGCAGATGAAGAATGTAGGGGTGCAATCGAAAAAACCTAAGATCTAAAGATGAGATAGATGAACAAAGGACAAGCCAATCAATACAATCATAGCAAGAGAAAGGGTTTGTCATGCAACTAGAGCAGTGTCATAAAAGCAATATATAAGTATCATACACATCAACAGTCCTATCTACCAATACTATTCATGTTGAGAGTGAGTAAGGACCAATCAAGTGATACATACCAATGGCAATCAAACATGTTGAGAATAGCAAACTAAACAGCAAATCGAAACACTTACTAGAAATGGGGTACGCACTCTAATCGACCAATTAAACGCCACATTCTTACCTTACTAGTGTTAAACGCTTGTCCCTACAAATCACAGAGGGTGATTGTGGACAGCATATTTCGTGCGCACCCATCTTGCGATGAATCAACGAGACTAACTTTTTTTTCTACTTGAGCTAGAGAGAAAAATTGCATTTTTGAAAAAAAAGTTGGAGTCGCAACCACAATTTTATAATTTTTAATTTTTGAAAGGGAAAAATAAAACAGAGAAATAAAACCCTAAAAAAAATGACTCCATATTTTTGGAAAGCGTGTATTTGCAAAACCAAGTCTTGGGTCCGGGGATCAGGTTATTATTGGGGACGGTACCACAAAAATAATATAGGCCGACACAGGTAGCAACACCCTCTCAAGCCATACACACGGATAATTACCTATCATCAACGTAAGGGGAATAGTGGCAATTAATCGTGTTAAGTTGATGCGATACCTCAGGTAGGACTAGCTGGATTTCAAAAGATTCTGCATGCTAACAAGATCAAAATTGTAACATAAAAGGAAGGTAGCATGACCACGCTCCGAGATTACTACGAGATATAATGGAATAGTAGAAGTATATCAGCACAACACGAATATATTTAATCATGTGAGACCAACATACTCTAAACACCTACGGATTATCAACATATGCATACTTCCACAGTGACATTGATTGTGTTACAAAATTTAAGAAAGTAGGTGATAGGGGGGCGTACCTGGATACTTAGATAAGCTACAATGCGCTTCATAAGACATAAAGGATTGATAATGAATAAAATATAAAGAACGCCTAGCATGCTTGTTATCTATAGCATATAAAAATATTTTATCAGAGTATATGAAGAAGCATTAATTATTACAGCATATCTTTGATACAATTTTAAAAGAAATAGACATATTTCAAACAACTGAAGTGACAAATAAATGGCAAAGAAAAGATAATTTTTGAAAAGATTATTCTTATAGTAGGAATGATTCACCAATTCCCGTCAATTGATATACACGGAATTTAGCTCAAAATTATCCGCATTTAATGTGGACCTACAAGCTTTGATTCATGTTTTATGCAAACTGAGCAATTTTTTTTGAATTTGAGGAAGATGTGAACCGATATCAAAACATGGTTGCTAGAACATTATTTAAGAAAATGAGATTTTAGATTTAGAATCCTAAAGGAATTTTTGAAGATGAAATATTTTTAAAGGGAATGAGATTTTGATTTGAGAACTCTGAAGTGAATTTTTGAAATGGTTTTTTTTTAAGAAGTGAAAATGAGATTTGAAGCATATTGTATATGTTTTAAAGATAAAATAGAAGTTAATTATGAAAAAATAAAGATGTTATGAATCAAAATTACCGAAAGCAAAAGAAAAAAGGAACAAATATTCACAATAGAATTTTTTGACAACCGATAAAATTGAAGTGGTGAGAAATGGAGGCAAGTCTTCACTATTTTTGTCGATGGCTCTCTAGAATGAAAAGTAAATTTACCTAGAGACTACAAATGGCAATAATTATATCAGAACTTAAGGTCAAGTAAGCTAACGAAGGTACTCACGGAAGATTAATGAACGATGATTCAAGAGAACACATCAAAATCCGTTAAGAATATACGAATTCAAGAATTCGCATGAGATAATAAACACGCGAGAGAATTATGATGTGAAACATAATTGATTAATTAAAGAGTTCCGCACAAACGCATCTAGATTATTAAAATGAGCAAATTAAATCAATAGCAAACATAAATTTCAAAACATAGAATTGGACTTCATTAATTGAGCATAGGTATTATATAATTAGCATAAACTGAATAGATGGTGTGAACTAAATCAAGCGTAAACTAAAAGGCAATTGAATTTTTAAAGGTATAGATTGATATTTATTAATGACCTAAAATTATAAAACGCCTCCCAAATAAATTAAAATGAAGTCAGATTAAATGAACAACTAAAAAAAAAAAATACGAATTCATAAGAATCCAATTACATATTAAAATGAAATCTAAGTTTAAAAGATATTTTTAACACCAAATTAGGCAACGCCTAAATCAAATATATAGACACTTAATATTAACTGTTTGTAAATGAACACAAATTCATCTCTTAAACAAATTAAATTAAAGAATAATGCTCATCTTAAGACAAATTTTAAAACTATGTCTCACCTATAACACAAATCTGTTATAAATAAATAAGTAGAATTAGCATACAGATAAATAGAAATCAAAGCATACAATGACTTATAAATGGCAATAACTTAAATCTTAACAAAGAACTTTTTAATCATGTATTTGATGGTATTTTAAAAAAATTAGATAGAGATTAGGCTTTATAATCCCTAATCACTGGGATGTGTACGGGTAGTAAGTCCTTGACCCAAAGTAGGCAGCTGCTTGAATGATCGCTGCAAGAACCAGCCTGGTTTAGTGCGTGCCTCCAAGACAATCCCGTTAATGGTGCGAAGGTTGATGTGAAAGGGCTAGCAAATGACTCGGCCTTCTATGCTTCGATACTACCTCTGCTGTGGCGGCTATCAAAACAGCCCGGTGTGTGGCGTTTGATTCGATGAAGGGCAAACAATAACTAAATCCAGCATACTGTGCTTGGAGGCCAAATCTGGGCTGTGTGCGGTGGTATCTTAACTCTTGTCTTTCAATGATGCGGAGGATGTATCCGGAAATGCTTCCTATCATGGTTGACGGGCTGCATCCCTCTCACATTACCAGAAAAATAAACTTGAGCTTCGTCTCACCCGATTCAGCCCATTAGTGGGCGACTGCTGCATTTTTTCTTTTGGTGTCACCCTTTCTTCTGATGCATGCTGAAAGCGTCTCAAGTATGGTAGGGCGCTGGTCGTTCTAAACCTTCCCCAAAGGCGTCAGACACCTCTCAAGAAATAAAGATACCTCTTTTCACTAGCCTATCTCAGTTCGACAACTTTAGTAAAGGAAAGAAAAGTTGTTGTTTTGGCTCATTTGTTGGTGCGGCTGCTCTGATGTGCAGATAAATGCTTTCCGGAAAGCTTTTCTGGTGCGGCCACCTCTGTTCTGAAAATCAAGGGACTGATCCTCTTTGAAAACAAAGTGCAGCCCCGAATCACTCCTAAACACAGACTGATTCTCTTTGAAACAGCTAGCCCGCTCTTCTTCCTCTCCCTGAAATCACAACTCACAACTTCAAAATACGGACTGATCAACTACCTATTCTCTAGCCACGTCATGGAAGACACCAGTAGGAAAGTTCTATTCTTTCTTTTTTGCTCGTCTTTTTCCTCTCATCATTGAATGCAAAAATATTTCTTTTCGTATTCTTTCCTTATCCCTCTCTAGTAACTGCAACATGGGAAGATACAACTCCCAGCCGCAGGAAAATGATATTTCTTCCCCTGCAATAACGGCGACTGCACTCTTCCGCCTCTTCCTTGAACGTAGACTACTCTCTATCTATATCCATCCCGCGGGCTTTCTTTTCTTTCTTTATTTTTGCTTTTTTCAACGGGAACTGAATATCGTTCTCAATCGCAGCCTCCAAGTTTCTTTCCATAAAGAAGCCATCTCCGTTGTAACCTCCCTAATCCAATAGGGCCGCATAAGCTTTCCATCTATGTAGGCTGCTTTATGGAGATCCTCCGAATTTTAGACAATGATACCAAATCTATGCGTGGAGGGAGCCTTTTATGTGGTGGGGCAGGTCGTGGTGCTGTCTCCTTTGCCAATCCAGCCATAATCTCATATGTGATATCCCATGCAGAAAATATAAGACAGAAAGTAAAGCCATGCAAGAGCAATGGAAAATAAAAATTATGCAATTTAAAATTAAAAGGAAAGGAAAATAGAAAAGATCACTATCGCGTATGTATAAGGAAAACAAAATATCAATTCATGTAATTTAGGAATTAGAGAGTTCGATCTTATGCAATTTTCTAAAGAATAAATAAATTAAATGATCAACTGATAAAATGATAAATATAAACTATACAGATATCAAATCAAAGTGCAATATGAATAAATAAATAAATAAATAAAATCCACACTTTAATATGATGCAATAGATAGCAATAAAGGATAAAAAGAATTCAACTCCTACAACCAAAGATTAAAAATTCATTTGATGCAATCAAAAATCAAGATCAAGCTAAATACTTACCTAATCTAGAAAAACAGGCAATCAAAACCAAGAGCTAACCTAAGTGATCTAGGGCTATAGGAACATCTAAGCGGAACTTATCCTTGGGAAGATCTAAGTGACTCTAAGTGGAAAGTGCCTGGTGGGCCTAGGGTGCCTAAATGGGCCGAGTGTGGTGCCTAATGGGCTAGGTGTACCTAAATGGGCCTAGGATGGTGCCTAATGGGCTTAAAGGGCCTAAGTGGGCCTAGGGTGGTGCTTAAGTGTATCTAAGTCTAAATGGGCTACCAGGAGTTGCAATAGAGTTCGATAAATCCCTCAACCATAGTCCCCAAGGTGGCTTAGAGTAGATAAGTTACGCGAGTAATAATGGGCCACCAGGGAATTGCTGTAAACGACATGTGCGAGGAAGACAAAATAGAGGGTCTACATATTTTTTTTTTCAAATAGAAACATTATTCAAAGAACCTATGGAAAAATTCATGTAGAAGCTAAAGGACTCACCATGCATGGTGATCATGATGCATCAACATGATTCATGATTAGTTGTAGCACAAAAATAGTCCATTCTTCTCTATAAATGAATTCTCTTGGAATATGTTTTTTTTTTTTTTATCACAACTGAAATCAATAAGAAAAATATACATTAAATGCATGACATTTGAAGCCTAAAACTATGTACATTATGTAAATTTGTGAATACATTTGAAGAATAATTGTAAGATAAAAAATTAATCTCTTTTAATGATCCTCAAACAAAGTAGGCCACATTTCGAGACCTCCTTCTTGCTTGGACACTAATCGATCATTAATTAAAATAAGCATTAGTACTGCATATATTTTAAATGGGGCAAATGCATAAGCTAATGTTAAGAAATTTTTTTGGATGTCACCTGCAACTAGTTGCGAAGTGGCTCCTCTTAGATGTTTTCTTTGTAATATTGAAGAGCCCTGAATGTAAATATAGTTCAAGTGGGGTAACATTTTTTAAATATAGGTAAATGTTATATGTTTTAACATATAAAATATAATATAAAAAAATGTGTTTGAGATGAATGTATTGTTTTTTAAAAAAAAATAATACTATGAAAAATAATAGGAAGAACTTACATGTTTACGATATCCTTTAAGTCCTCACATGGTTTGTGATGCATAGGGTCAAGATAGTGGACTATCATTTTCCTTGGCTCAATCACTACCAAGACCCAATGAAAGCTAAAACATTAAAAACAAAAGTAGCATCTAATTAGAAATATAAATCAATCATAAAACCTCAAATTAAAGTATAATATTTGTCACTTACTCGGGGTTGTAAGGTATGAAAACATATTTAGCATCTTGGCGCTCCATTAAGCATTTTGACAACAATGTGCTCTTTTCTCTATTTGAGGAGTACTAGGGCCTGCTCGTGATATTGTAAAAGGATTAACAAATATAAATTATGATTCCTTTTTGGCAATATGTAGTTGATCATGCATGTGCCTATTATTGTATCAAAACACCAAAATAAAATTATCATTAGTCATATCCAATTTCGTTCAACATGGGCAACTCATATTAAAAAAATAAAAACAAATGAAAATAAAAGGTGCACACCATAAATAGAAGGAGATGCAGTTTGATGACACCTCTAAAGACTAACTTTTGAGTCCTAGTCTGAGTCTGACTCAAGCTCAACAGATGACAAATTTGAGTAGGACTCCAAGTCCTACTGAATCTAAAACTCTCATGCCACATCTCTCTATCTCCTTATGCATGAAGATTTAGTTTCCTATCCCGATTAGGAGTCTTCTCATGTCAAAAGTCCATTTCTCTTCCTGTATCAGGTCTCAATCTCCCACTTTGACTAGAAGTCTCATGTGATAGGAGTATTTCTCATGCAATAGGAGTCTTGCTCATGTGATACATTAGTTCACCATGCTTCCTATTGTAGGAGACTACACCTTGCTCAAGCCATCCCAATGGCAAGATGTGTCTACTCAAATCTACCTGCACATGACTCATACTGTTGCATTTGTGCATGTTGGGCTCACACATCAAGGCACAAGAACAACAATGAATTCCATTAACTCTGATGGATGACCTTTGGACCCATTCCTTAGGGTCTGATTGGAACCCACCTAGTCAAACAATTGACTCCAGTACTAACAGTACTAGGTTTCTGTCACTAATAGTAACAGATTTCCTCAAAATCCTCATGCAAATTAATCCAAAGAATGGATTTGAAGATTCTGTGACAACCCGAAACGGCCTCTTAAATATAATGGAACAAAAGTAGGCCCCCCCCAATGGCAGTATGAGATTAAATTAATGTGTCTGCATAAGAAGGTGTCGTCTTTGTTTCGCTACTGTGCAAGTGATGACACCTTGGATATTGTCTTCCCAGATTGATCCTTTTGGGGTTGGATACTCTCAACGAAATTCTATATCTCATTCTCACTTAGATACAAACAAAAAAATCATTCTTTTTTTTTTTTCTCTCTCTCGTTTTTGAGAAGAGATGAAGATTATGTGGCAATATATCTCAAAAAAAATCTGTACCTATCGTTCTCACACAAATACATATTAAAAATCGTTCATTTTTTCTTGTTTTCCACTTGTTTTTGTGGAGTCGATCTTGTGTTGGTTCAGATTAAAAAATCAATTAATCTACAGGTTTTTTCTTCTATGCTAGAACTTTAAACCTAAGTTTTTCTTCCCTACAACTCAAAAAAACGCAGTTCATAAAAACCATAATGCAAAAATGTTGAAACAATCAATATAAATGACATTAATAAAGAAAAAGATGATAGATCTAAGATATTTTGGCTACCTGGGAGTCCACAAAGAGAAGAATGTCAGTTGTGAGCGTGTTGACTATGGGTGAGAGGAAAGGTAGAAGAAGATTATGATTTTAATTATATATAGGGTTTGTATACTGAGATTTTTTGGATTGTGGGTGTCATGTGGAAACAATGGGCTTTTTATATATTGGCCCTCATTATTAATTCTAAAAGTGGGCTCAAGTAGGCTCATTAAGTTATAATACTTAAAAAAAAATTATTTTATATGATGTCACTTCCCGAAAAATGACACTATTAATATAAAACTAACATCATCTAACTACCTCAATTGAAGATTTTTAATATGATGTGCCACCTTTATTAATTATAAACCTTATGGTGTCATTATTTTAAAAGTGACACCATAAATAGTGACACCATAAATTATTTTTGTAGTAGTGTGGGTTGTGATGACCCTACAATTACTATTAATTTCTTCATCTTTTACCGATTAAAGTGTCCGAACAGTCGAAGTTACCCTTATGCATGTCAACTTGATCACTTACCTCTTCAATGGAGTTTATGCTGGTTCATTTAGGAACTGATTTTTATTGTTATGTATTCTATGCTGATGTTTAGGTCTCTCCATCATCACTATATACAAAAATTCTAGGTTGATACTATAGGTTGAGATTTATTTTTTAAATAAAAAATAATAAAAATAAAAATTATGGTGATGTTTAGTTGTTTTATGGAAAATTTTAACAAGTAAAAGTTATTTTTGGGCAAGTTTTCAAACAAAAACAAAAGTAAAAGTTGTTTTGACAAAAACATATAGAAAAAAAAATCATAGAAAATAAATAATTTCCCCATATTCTAACTTTTTTGAATTTTTCTCAATGGGCAAAGGAATATCAAATCAAGTTTGAGTAGGATTTCTTAATTTTTAAATAACTTACAATTAAAAAATTTTGGTGTTTTCATTTTTGGACAATTTTTTATTAAGCAAATGGACTCTGAGTCATGCAAGAGATATGGTTCATTAACGGGTCGAACATTTTTTTTAAAATTAATTTAAAAATCAAATACATAATCAATGTCACAAAATTTATAAACAAAAATAGGTTTAGAGAAGATCTACACATAATTTTACTTTTCTAATTTAATTTAATTTAATTTTTTTGTTGGAAAATAGTCTTCAAATCATGTAAGATTTAATAGGTTAAATTTGTTAACAATAAATTTTAAATTATAAAATATAATCTGGAACTCAAAAATCAATTCAAGTAATGCTAAAAAAAAAAATCAAATTTAATGACTTTGTAAAATTTTTTACAAAACAAATGAATTTTAAATCAAGTGAGATTTAATGCATTAGATTTTTATCAAATATAGTAATTTTAAAAATAAATTTGGAACTCAACAATAGACACAATAAATACCAAAAAATAATGAACCAAAATTGGTTTGGAATAACTCCACAACCTTTTTTTTTTTTTTTTTGGTGCACACGAATTTTCTTACTAGGTATATTGCTTTAAAATTGAGAAAGATTTACTATTTAGATTTTTTTAAATGAGTTTAATGGTATTTTAAAATAATTCAAAATTTAAAAAATTTGACTAATTAATATTATAAATTCATAAACCAAGACTATTTCAAAATGCATTGGGGGCTAAGGGGGTTGAAAATAGGGACAATGGGATGGGTTTGGGACATGACACTCATATCTCATTTCCATTCCAATTACACAGTTATCTCCCATCCTTATCCCAAACTTGTGTTGGAGCAAGTTGATTTGTTCCCATCTTTGTTGACGAAATGACTAATAACCTCATCCCCTCCTTATCTTAGATGTACATTTTGTCAAATTTGATCAGGTATGATTGATCCAAGCCCTAACCCTAATTGGTAATGAGTGGATACTACACCTAATTGCATTCTTCTTTCATTGCAAAATAATGAGATTATAATAATCTAGCAAATAAGAAAAAATAGTATGGAAGTTCAAATTAACACCATAACTATCAATTTTAAGCTTATAGATGACTTAAATGATTAAAAACTAATGCAAAATACTAAAAAAAAATAAAAATCATATAAAGAATTCACAAGAGAACAGAATGAACAAAAACCAAATATGAACATGGGTCAACATTAGTTATGGATTTGGATTCCTTTCAAGGCCAATCTTTGAACCAAGACTTCATCAAATCAACTACTTCAAAGGCTTTTGTGTTCTTCTTGGGTTGTGCTCTCAAACAAAGACTTCGAGGTGATGTTCTAGATGATTGAATTACACATATTTAGGGTGGAGAGATTGGAGAAGCTTGAAGATGCCAACGATGGGTACAATTGAGTGGTCAATAAGAACAATGTAGCCTATGACTAGTTTGATGTCATGGTACAAGAGTTTTAGGCATTGAGGTTAAAGCAAGAGCAACATGGAATTGATTTCGGAGTCTTTCAGTTAGTGTAAAGGAGGAAGAAGTGGTATTGATTCTAGAAATAGGGTTTTAAGTGGTGCGTTAGAGGATGAAGAAGAAGAAAAAGAAGGAACTGTTGGAATTAGTATGAGTGTGAAGAGAAAAGTATATAAATAAGGGGAAGTAAAAGCAAAGTTCTAAAAGCTATATTTTTTTATTGTTGGTGTATGGTTGCATGATTATCCCTATAAATAATAGGAGTTCTTTGGTATTCTACTAGTAGTTGAAGGATAATTTCATAAATTAATATTTAGAGCGGGGTGGGGTGAGTTGTGACAAAATTCATACTCGTCCCAAACCTTGGTTTAGATTTTTAAAATATCCTCAAACTTATCATATACCCAACTTTTATATTTCATACTTGTCCTAATAGAGGCAGGTTATATTAGGCCGGGTTACTTGAGTAACCTACATAATTGTCATCCCTAGTTGAAATACACTTTTTGGCAGTGGCCACCAACTGAGCTAGAAGCTTGATCGATTGACCTACAAGATTAGTTCTCATCATTTTAAAAAAAGTTTTGGCTTTGGTTGTGAGTGCAATTGAATCTAAACTGGCATTTGCTTAATGCATCTACTTCAATCCTAAACTTCTTACTTCTTAAGCCTCAATTGTTGTTAGGATTTTGGAAAACCCATTTCCTTAAATTGTAAATTTAAGAAAAAAATAAAATAAAAGTGAGACATTTCTTGATTGAATATTGTTAAAGGTCCCTTGGCATTAAGACTTGGTTGAAGCCTTGGAAGATTAGTGGAACTCTCAACATGTGTTTGAATCTTGAGGAGAGTGGATGTAAGCCAAAATTTTGTCAAACCATTATACAAATTGAGTTTGAATCCTCATTTCTTGATTTCTTATTTATTTGCTTTTTCTTATTATTACTTGAATTGTCATTTGCATTCATTAATGTTAAAATTGGTTATAATTAACCAACACTAATTCTCTTTCCCCTTCCCTTTCTTGGGTGTAAACCTAGGTTGGATTAACTAGATAAATCTATTAAGATGGTAAAAGAATAATTATTCTTAACATACATAAGATCATCTTCAATCAAATGATATGTTGAATTTGCTTATTACTTGCAACTCAAAATTGTGTTCTAGTTGTGTCAAGTCCCCAGTGTATGGACATTAAATTTATAGTACGTGATGAGTAATTAGATGGTCCAACTCCAAGAAAGTGATTGAAAACTAGTTCAAGAAAGGTGCAAAAGGGAATTGTTTTGGTATTTTCGTTTTTATTCTTGAAGGTGGCAGAGCTAAAATTTGAGAAATCAAACAAAACATACTGAAATTACATTGAAAGAAAGAAAATGGGAGTTAATGTCTTGCAGTACATGATAAGGACTTCATGCATGTAGTGTGACCCATGTCTTGGACTGATGCCAACTCACGGTTACACTTATACCCTTGGTTCTCTCTTTACTACCTTGGCTAACCTAGATCAGGCTATGAGATAGGCTCCTCACCACACCATTACTTGCCCATTAATTAGAGACATTTTCAAGCAATGAGGTAACATGGTGACACCAAGAGGGTTTATTCCTCGCCCTCAACAAGTCTAGACTTGGTCTCAAAAAAATGGAGAAAAATGAGGTGTCGTTATGTAGAAATACAACAACCGTGCCTTCCTCATTACTTACATTCAGAATGTGAAGGTGAAATTGAGAAACAGAAACTCTTGAAACCAAAATGAAAATTGATACTTTTACGAAGAATTACAACAACATTAGAGGAAGACTACATTCTTCCTCTTTATTCCTACATTTCTACACTACTTCTACTCCACTCCATATTTCTACATACATCTTTAATCAGTCTTCCCTCCTTTATATAGAGCCATCTTCACACAAATTCCGCAAGGTAGAAAAGAGGAATGAAACTTGGAGCAAGGTTCGACTACTGGTTGTAGCTTGTCAAGGCTGGAAGTGAACTTTTTTTCTTGGCTTTCTGGGCATGGGTAGTAACTTGTGGGTTCCTGTTTGGAATAAAAATGGCTAGAACATGTGGCACTATCTTGTTGGATGATGTGTCAAGCATGTGGCAGCCATCTAGTGGCGATTATGTCAATTTTGGGATGGAGAGTTGGCATCCAATTGCAAAGAAATATGACGTCTACCAACATGCAATGTAAACCTATGTAGATCATATGAAGATAGAGAGGAAAAATATAGAAATGGATATATACCTAGAACTAGCTTTTTATTAAATGAAACGGAGAGCCAACAATGAAGGAAAATAAATTTTTTTGGCTTATATCAAAGAGTTCACATTGTGTTACCCTAGGTTTTCTTAAAACTTACTTTTATTTTAAACGCATGTTTAGCAAGTTATAAAATGTAAAAATCTTTCTAAGTTCAAATATGAAGATATGACATCATTTCAAGCAAGATGGTCTCTAGGAATTAATGTAAAGCTAAATTAAGGTGCAATTAAGTTGGTTCAATGCATTAATTTAAGAAACTTGACCTATCAAAAGTACAAAATTAGATGAAATCCATTTCAATGGTTAAAATGATCAAAATCAAACTTTTTCTAAGTATTTTTTAAAAGCATCAATATTGAAAGACAATTTTATATTTAGTCTGAGTTTGGACAAAACCAAAAAGCACACAAAATCCAAGCGACCATCTCTAGCTTGGATGGTCGCTTGATCTCTAGCTTGTGTACTTGGAAAGCAACATCGAGATGATATATATATATATATATATTATAATATTGTTTGTCCAAATTCCCTAAAAATTAGGCCACCACATGTTCATAATTCTCCCTTCTTGAATTTGAAAACTCGGACAATTGGACAATGCGACACCTAAGTCCGGTTTCTAAATGCTAAAGTGAAAGGGTAGGTATATATGGACCATTGAAATGTGATCACAACTTTTCTCTGTAGCCATGTTGTCTCTTTTTTCTTTTGCATGATTTTCTTACCTAAACAGAATCATAGACTTGTTTAGTCTCTAGGGATTAATTTCATCCAGCTTTAAGCTACTATATTATATCTAGGTGGAGGACTTTTAAGAGTGCAACCGACATAGAGCACATGCAAGTGGGTATATGGGACATGAAATTTCTTCTTATAAAGATTGCATGATTTTTATATTAGAGTTGTTGAGGCGCAATGTATTTAGCTTGTTTTGCAGTTAAATTAATTGGATAAGTAGACATTGGCGTTTCTAAATCTACTGTGAAGTGCTTCATGTACGTGTGAAGTATTAGAAATTTCTTTCTTGGCAACTTGTTTTTTCTTTGCGGTCTACTGATAGGTTTGACTAAAATTTTATTCCCTATCATGCTAATTAATTTTCACGTGCATGCTCAAAAGAAGAGTATGACCTTAGTGCACCAAAATCACTTTGATTAATTTGTGATAGGTTTTTGTGCATCATGACATTAGCCTTATTCATTTGGATAATGTTTAGTTTTTAGAAAGTATTAAGAAAAGGAAAATAAATATTAAGAAAAATATTCTTATATTTGATTGTATTATGAAAAATATCATAAAAAAATCAAATATAATTTAAATTAATTAATAATTTATACATTTTCAAATTATTTAATCTTTATATTGAAGATATAATATAAATGAAATGAGTTTTAAGTATTATATAAAAGTGATTTATTGATCTTACATATATATATTTCTTTTGTTTTTCTTCTATTTTTTCTCTTTATTTTATTTTCCTTATGTTTTCCTCAACATTTTCCGGAACCAAACATAGCCTTAGGAAATCCACAATTACCTTCAACTGAGTAGATTCTGTTGTTTTAGCAATGTTAGGCTGCTAACTTGTGTTGGTACGAACCTGTTAAGCCTAAAGATGTAATTAGTTAGGATATTCTTTTCCCTCTAGTCTTGTAGCTCCACGTGTATAGTTGGTTAGGACCTCATTGTATATAATGCCTGTCTTGTTATTGTAGAAGACAACAGAGATAAATAATATTAACATTTTTCCTCTCATCTTTCTCTGTTTCCCTCTATTTTCATCTCCTCTCTCATCTTGGTATCAGAGCCTCCATGGATTCTTTCAAAGAAACCTCCAAATCACCTTCTGCTAGCATTGTTAATGTGCAAAACCCATTATCTCAGTCAAACAACCTTCCTTCACCAGTAGCCACACCCTCTTTTTCTTTCTCGTCTATGAATCAACCTTTCACAGTGAAGCTGGATAATGGGAACTACCTCATTTGGAAGAATTAGCTTCTGAATGTCATCATTGCTAACAGACTCGATGATTTCATTTATGGATCTCGACCTTGCCCTCCTTGATTTCTCAATCTGCAACAACAAACCCTCACTCCAGAGTACTCGGTCCGGCAGAGATACAATCGACTTCTAATGAGTTGGTTGTACGCATCCTTGTCCGAAGATATAATGGCTCAGATTGTTGGGTATCAACAATTGTGGAGATTTGGAACGTCCTTAATCAGATTTACTCTGCCTCTTCAATGGCGTGGGTTACCGAGCTTCACACCAAGCTTCAAACGCTCAAGAAAGATGGACTCTCAGCTGGTGAATATATTCAAAGGCTCAAATCCATTTGCGATAGTCTTGCTGCAATAGGAGAACTAGTTTCTGAGAAAGACCAGCTTATCTATTTGTTCAATGGATTAGATTGTGAGTATAATTCTTTTGTTACCTCCATTCAAAATCGATCTGACCAACCAACTATTGAGCAAGTCCATAGCCTATTTAGCTATGACTTCCGACTTGAACAACAAAACTCTGTTTCTCTCCATTCTGCCCAAGTCCATATGGCTCATCTGAATAAGAAACCTTATAAATCAACTCCTCAACCTACATTCAATCATATTCACATTCAACCTAGATACTCTTCTCCACCTTTTAAGCTAACCACTAGTCAATATCAACCCAGCATTTTGGGCAAACCACAACCACAACCATGACAACCTCAACCTCAATGGAAACCACATTTTTCAATCCAGAATCAAAAGCCTCAGTGCCAAATTTGTGGTAAATTTGGACACACTGCTCTTATTTGCTTCCATCGCACAAATTTGAACTATTCACCTCAACCTTCTCCTAAATCTTTCAATACTGTTCTCACCACAAATTCCCAGCTCCCTAATCCTCCAAAATTTTCTTACCCTACAATGGCTCATCCTGCTACTACCATAACACGGTTCCTGATACAAATTGGTACATGGACTCAGGTGCTACACATTACTTTACTCTGGACATCAACATGCTTGGCACTGTGACACCATTTAGTGGTTCAGAACAGGTGATAGTTGGGAATGGTAAGCAACTCTGTATCTCACATCTTGGTACTGCAAAACTACCATCCTCGTATTCTCCTCTTGTTCTACATCAGGTATATCACACTCTAAAAATTTCAAATAATCTTATTAGTGTTAGAAAATTGTGTTTTGATAATAAAGTTTTTATTGAATTTTATGCCACTCATTTTCTTATCAAAGACCAGGTTTCGAAGAGAGTTCTCCTTCAGGGTCAACTTGATAATGGCTTATACAAAGTTCAGTCGTCATGCTCTCCTTCTACTGTTTCCTTTCATCCTCAAGTTTTCATAGGCAACATCAAGGATCCAAATCTGTGGCACAAGAGACTAGGCCATCCAGCTTTATCTGTTGTTAATCAAATCTTAGATTCTTGTAACATTGCTCGAACACAGAAAATTGGTTTTAATTTTTGTAGTTCTTGTCAATTAGCAAAAAGTCACAGGCTTCCTTTTTCTCTGTCTCCATCCATTGCAGAAAAACCTTTTGAGTTAATTCACACAGACCTATGGGTTCTTTCTCCCGTTCACTCTATTTCTGGTGCTCGTTATTTTTTACTTTTCATTGATGATCATACTCGTTTTACTTGGTTTTATTTGCTCAAAAAAAAAGATGAAGCATATCCTACTTTTCTCAAGTTTCAAGCTCTCATTGAAAATCAATTTAATACCAAGATTAAGGCTGTCCAATCTGATTCTCCATCTATATCTCATTCTTTTCTCTCTTCTTCTTCTACCTCTAGTACTTGTTTCCCTCTCGTTGCTCCTACCTCTCTTCCTCACTCTTCACACTTTGTGTCTCCATCTATTCCACCTCCTTCTCCACCTTCTCCGAGTGTGGACCTGCTTCTACCTTGTGTGAATACAAATTTACTTACTTTTTCTCGCACTCACAATATTCATCCTATGGTGACCAGATCTAAGGTTTGTATCTATAAACCTAAGTTGCTATTGAGTGTCTCCATAGGTTCTCTCACTAAGCCTACTTCCTATCTTCAAGCTATTAAAGATCCTTCATGGAAGCAAGCCATGGAATTGGAGTTTGCTGCCCTTCAACACAACAAGACCTGGCATCTAGTTCCTTCACCTTCCTTAGGCAAAGTAATCGGTTGTAAATGGGTCTATAAGATAAAGCTTCAACCTGATGGCCAAATTGAGAGATACAAGGCCCGCTTAGTAGCTAAGGGTTATCATCAAACTGAAGGTATTGACTACTTCGAAACATTCAGCCTAGTTGTCAAGCCTTCTACTATCCGTATTGTGCTCAGTCTTACTTTTTCCCAGAATTGGTGTATTAGACAGCTGGATGTTCATAATGCCTTCTTACATGGTGACTTAGCTGAAGACGTTTTCATGGAACAACCGCCTGGATTTGTTGATCCTCTCTATCCTACTCATGTCTGCAAGTTGGATAAGTCTCTCTACGGTCTTAATAGTCACCTCGGGCTTGGTATACTAAGCTGAGTGCTTCTCTACTACACTTGGGATTTGTTACTTCTAAGAATGACTCTTCCTTATTTATTTGTCATTCGTCTCATGGGTTACTTCTTGTTCTTGTCTATGTGGATGATATAATCGTCACTGGGAGCCACTCTCCTCAGGTTACTCACCTTATCCAATAGTTGCATCATCGGTTTTCTTTAAAGGATCCTGGTCATTTACACTATTTTCTGGGCTTGGAGGTTCATCACACCCCTACTGGTATTCACCTCAGCCAAGCAAAGTATATCACTGATCTCCTTACCCGGGCGGCTATGTTGGATGCCAAGCCATGTCCCACTCCTATGTCCTCCAACACATACCTTTCTCTTCATGATGGAGTGGCTCTTGAAAATGGTTCAGATTATCGAAAGTTTTGTTGGTGCCCTTTAGTATTGTACCATGACACACCCAGATATAGCTTTTGCAGTAAATAAAGTGTGTCAATTCATGCACCATCCCTCTGATGTTCACTGGCAGGCTATAAAACGTATTCTCCAGTACTTAAAGGGCACATCTCATTTTGGTCTCTTCCTACAGCCTTCCTATGACTTCAACATCACTTGCTATACAGATGCCGACTGGGCTTCCTGCCCCTGATGACAAGTGTAGCACCAGTGGCTACTGCCTCTTTCTTGCCTCTAATCTGGTTTCTTGGTCATCTTCCAAACAAAAAGTGGTCTCCCGCTCCAGCGCCGAATCAGAGTACCGAGGGGTAGCAAATGGGGCTGCTGAAATTGCTTGGACTGAATCTCTTCTTCGTGAACTTTCCATTACTCCCACTCGACCTCCCCTCATTCTCTGTGACAATATCAATGCCACATACTTAGCTGCCAATCCTATTTTGCATGCTCACACCAAAATATGTGGAAATCGACTATCACTTTGTCCCGGAACGTGTTCTTCAACGCTCTCTCTCTCTCTCCAGTTTACACCTTCTGATGATCAACTTGCTGATTGCATGACCAAGCCTCTCTCCACCCAACGTTTCATCACTCTACGCTCCAAGCTCACTGTTCTCACTAGACCAATGAGCTTGAGGGGGATGTTAAGCCTAAAGATGTAATTAGTTAGGATATTCTTTTCCCTCTAGTCTTGTAGCTCCACGTGTACAGTTGGTTAGGACCTCATTGTATATAATGCCTGCCCTGTTATTGTAGAAGACAACAGAGATAAATAATATTAACATTTTTCCTCTCATCTCTCTCTCTGTTTCCCTCTGTTTTCATCTCCTCTCTCATCTGAACCAAATGATCCATGTTAACCTTGGCTTGGTTTGATTTGGCTCTATCTTAGAGAGCTCAAGGATCACGTCAACTCTGGTTTCTACTATTCAGGTCCATTCCCATATGAACTGGTTCAAATTTGAGAAAATGGTAACAGACCTTTAGTGATGTTGGTTGGAGCCAGTTGCCAACCCGCCCTGAGCTTTACCACTAATGTCAGGGAGAAAGCCATTTGAACAAAAACAATAGCTTCAAGGACTGAATCGTGATGAAATTTGATCCACATTTCTTCTCATTTTGGAAACAAATGAGAACTTAACTAAGAAGATTCTACGGCTCAATAGTGCTTTTCCTGATCTAAGTGGTTGTCGTTTCCCAAATTGTGAGATGCACGGCCAGACTTCAGAACTCTCACGCTCAGGAGTGTATCCACGTGGTGGACATAAGATGGTGGCTTAAGATCTGGTGTCGGCGGCTTACTTTACTAGGAGAGTAGTGTGTCTTCATCTCATTCACTGCCGGAGGGGTGGCGTAAGCAGTGACGCTAAGGTGGGGCATAGTCATATCATTTTGCATTTGACCATTATAGTTTCTCCCGCTTGAAAGTAACCTTATCGTGATAAGGATTATAGCACTAGTTCAGATGACAGTCATGTTAAAATTCGGACCATGTTTGTGTCACAGTTATCAGCAACCATGTGTTTATGGTTCATGCTTTCTGCAACTGAAATTGATATATAACCAGGTGAACTTCAATCTAAATTCTGGAAGTACTCATTGATAGATGGTGCCGTCTGCAGAGTCATCAATTGAAAAATGGAGTGAGTGTATCTATTAAGAGGGAAGACTTGGCAAATGTCTAGTTTCTGGGAATTCAACAAGGATCTAAAATAGATTGTTTTCTTTGCTGATTTCAATGGTTAAATTTGAGAAGATTGTGTCCACATACACAACTATTACTGGTCCTTCTGTTGCAATTTATCTCTAAGGCTCTAGCATGTCTTCCAATTCCCACTTCCCTGTTACTCAGGAAAGCTATTTCTGTCCATTGTGAAGAAGAAAAGAGAATGTAGATATCGAAGCTTTAAGTGACTGGAGCATTCATATCAGGTGGTCTGCAGCCATATATGCCACTTTGTGAAGATGGAACAGTCAATCACTAGGCTATATATTAGTGTGGCCCAGCCACTTTAATCAAGGGACAAGTCTTCATACTTAAAGTCAAATTCTGCCTTTAGTCTCATTATAAATTGCTGTTTAAATATTAAGCAAACATTTGTTTAATGCGATTAAGACAGTACTAACTCAATACTCGTTCTATTTTTGGATGCAAATGCTTGATGGTTTCATCATTGGATGGGATAAAGGTGCATTCATGATTATGAATACTTGTAGTTATATTTTCATTCTCTTTTTTCTCAATGAGACTTGTTGGCACAATTTTGCTGTTCAGAAACCTACCTCTCCATGGAAAATAAGTTGTGATTGATAGTACTGGATATATTCAAGAAAGCTAAATATAGATAGCACAAAATATTATCGACATAAATAGCATTAACAGCGTACGTATGTCTCAGTGCTCATCAGCTATAAGCATGGGGCAAACACTTACTATGAGCAACTTACGTCAAAATTCCAGAATAGGACATAGAAGTGACAGATCTATATATATAGAACACTGCATAAGAGTCACAAGAAAGGAAATTACGGGTGCATAGCAGCTCTTATTTCACATACTACTCATACTGATCAAAGTCACTCAGTTGGGATGGGTGGGAGTAGGAGGTTTGTGGGGTGGCTTGTGCGGAGGAGTTGGCAGCTTCTTTCCAGGACCTGGTGGCTTCTCTCCCTTAGGTGGTTTGCCAACTGGGGTTGGTGGCTTGTATGAGTCTTCAGCATTCTCAACAGGAGGGTGACCAGGGTTGTGACCATAATGTGGTGGCTTCTCTCCCTTAGGTGGTTTGCCAACTGGGGTTGGTGGCTTGTGTTCTGGGAGTGGCTTCTCCCCCTTGGGAGGTTTTTCCAATGGGGTTGGCTTGTGTTCAGGAGGTGGCTTCTCCACTGGAGGCTTGTGTTCAGGAGGTGGCTTCTCCACCGGAGGCTTGTGTTCAGGAGGTGGCTCTCCACCGGAGGCTTATGCTCTGGTGGTTGGCTTCTCGAAATGGGGGATGCTTAGGGTAATCAGCAGTGAGGGGGCGGTGAGAACCACCAGGCCAAGCAACACCACTAGCAAGTATGTAGGAGACATCTTTGGGTTTGGGCTCAGATGGTGCAAAACTAGGAGAATTGGCTAGCCTTTTATAGCGGATCGCACCCAATAATGAAATGACACGTGTCATTATGACCCATGTGTAATGGGGTCGATTTGGGTCCTACAGTGTTGAAAACTTCGACATCCACTTTTGGCCTTTTGCTCTCTACAGCGGCCTTGCTTTTTCCCTCTTTCCTTTTGTTTTCCTCCTGCCCCATTCTATCAACTAAACACAATTATGTAGTTGTTTAATTCTTAAATGAGATATTATCCGTCAATCGTATTATATTTTATCAAGAGAGAACGGAGTGCAATGTGGCTGTAATTTTATCGTTTACTTTTATCTCTTGGACCACTGCATTTTTGTTAAGAGGTGCAATAATACACGTCTTTATCTGCCATTCAATGTTTACAGTAAAGAGAGGGCACAAAACTCTTCACTGCTCTGCATGTGTCCCAAAAATGCAATTGGACAAATTATGATTTGCATGCTAAAAAGAGGCAAATGAGGTTAATTCGCACCATAATTATTTTGTTTTCTGGACACCCCGGGGCCCTTTGGTTGGTTTGGGGGTCAGAAAATGAACATCATAGGGAGTTTTTCCCTAATGTGCATTTGTATCTGATGGCTTTAACTCGCCTTGTTACTACAAAGAAATTGTCACAGATAGGAACTTATTCCAGGCTGAGTATCTCCGCATGGACCCTATAAAAGAAGACAAGTCATAATGAACATCTAACCTTTGTTCAATTTGATTCAATGCCCCCATTGTGTCCATCTCACAAATCTGAATTATTATATCCATTGAATACATAAATTAATGAAGAAAATATGAAACCCAAGATACATCTCTGCACAACCTCAACCCTGGTTGCTATGTTTCCCTTCTATTCACATGAGGATATTGATTACGGAATAAGGAAACCTAGCAAGGGTTTACTCGGCTCTGGTTTGATGCTAATTGCCAAACTTGCAACAAGCCCTGAGTTTGACACCTAGTATCGATGGGCGAATTAAAAGTCTCCTCCAAACATATATTCCACAGCTTGAAGCTCACAGAAGATGTTATACAGGCAGCGAAAAACCTTCAGAGTTCGCTGCCAAAGATAATTATTAAGGAGATATCACCAAGAGAATTCCAAGGAGTCTGAATCAAAGACAAATTGGTCGTTCGTGGGGGTTCTTACTTTCTTTTGGGTATAACTCACTGAGGGCACTGTCTTTTTTATTTGCATTTCACATTTAGAGTTCTGTTCTGGAAACATATAAAAGGAGCATCAGTTTGTTCTTGGGTAACCCATGGTCGTGAGTGGGTCCATTTGCATGCTACTTAGTTGAAAAGTTGGACCATTTGCTCCGACGCCTACCTCCTGGATTCCATGCTCGGATAAAACAAGAATAAAAAAATATTTATAATTTACAAATGGGGGAAAGAAAAAAATGTCAACAACAAACTAGGAAAAAAGAGTAGTAAAATTCATGTCACATGCTAGTGAGAGAAATATTCACTCGAAGTATTCACTCACTCGAAGTTGTGAATGAATATCGCATGGTATTTTATTTTATGTGTGAGCGCAGTTGTGAATGGAACGTGCAAAAGTCCAAATTGGCGTTTTTTCTTTTCCCATGTAGGATGGTGACCTTTAATAAATATTTAAAACAAAAAAAGAAAAAGAAAGGAGGGAAAAGGGATCAGAAAAGATAAAACCAATGTTTTCAGAATCGGACCGGTCATCGAACCGAAAAAATTACCGGTTCACGATTCACTGGTTGGATCGGCGGTTGAACCAGTGATGTAATAAATATATAATTTATATATTATATACAATTAAAAATAATTATAAAAATTAAAAATATATAAAATTATAAGTTTTAGTAATGTTTGGTTTTTATATTTGGTATATTAAATTAAATGATAAAGTTTAATATTTTAAATTTCATTAAATAGAAATATGTAATATTTAAGAATGAAGATATATTTAAGATGAAAAAATTTATAATATTTAATTTTATCTTTCTTTTTTGTATTTTATTGTTTTAAAATTATTCTATTAATTAGTTTATATTATTTTTTATAATTATTATTATAAAAATAAATAGGAATTTAAATATTTACATTTCTTTAAAGATTTTATATGATAAAAATTTGAAATAAAAACATTATTCTTAAGTCTTATTATATATATATATTAACAACATTGCAATGCTCAATGGTTCAAAAGTCCAGCCCTCATGCTTCCAGCCCTCAAAGAGGCCATATTAGTACTATTCCCAATCCCACATCGAAAGCACATGAATTCCATGTGCTTCAAGTGCTCTATAAATAGAGACCTTGCAACATACTTTTCAAGCCAAGCAAGCCAGCAAATTGGGTTTGGAGGCATGGCCCAAGAGAAATTTATAAGCTATAATTTTATTGGATTGGGTCTGGTGGCTTGAACCAATTATGGGTTTATAATTAGTTA
This sequence comes from Vitis amurensis, assembly GCA_037355405.1. Lineage (NCBI taxonomy): Eukaryota > Viridiplantae > Streptophyta > Magnoliopsida > Vitales > Vitaceae > Vitis > Vitis amurensis. The sequence goes on along the minus strand of JBAPGN010000535.1, from coordinate 433 downwards.
AGTTTTAAAAGTATTGGGCATGGAATTGGGCTCAATCGTTAATGGGCCTCTTAATAGTAACAAATATTTGTAGAATAGGAAAAAAAAAGCTTGGCTGGTTCCTAAAAAACCGGACGGTTTGACCGGTTTGGCGGTTCAACTGGCGGTTTGACCGGTTCAATACCGGTTTGACCATAAAATGGTTCATTGGGCTGGACCAAACCGGAAAGGTCACCGGTCGACGGTTCGACCAGTCGGACTAGCCGGTCCGGTCCGGTTTTTAAAACATTGGATAAAACAATGTGTACAAAAGCTCAATTAGTTTGCAAATTACTGTTTGGATTTTGATAGTATTTTATTTGATGTAAAAGAGAAATTAAGATATTTCCGAAACAAAAGCATTAGTTTGCTCCATATCAATTTCGGCATTTCTCATATGTTTCACACATACACA
>JBAPGN010000534.1:0-26534 GCA_037355405.1 Vitis amurensis | reverse complement strand
TCATATTAAGAAAAAGTTTATATTTTAGTCTTATATATTTGGTAAATATTAATTTTACCATCATTAATATTTGTTGTGATGAATATTTTTTTATATTTACTAAAAATAAAAATGAAAAAATTGATATTATTGAGAATTTCTTTTTCTTTTAAATATTATTTCTATCCAAATAAGTATAAATTCCATATAATTTATTTATTTATTTTGCCACTCTTCAAAAAAAGAAAATTCTAATCTTGAGAAAAAAAATGAATTTTTTATGTGAATTTTATAATAATTCACAATGGCAAAATAATTAATTAAAAGATGATTATTTAGACATGCTTTTATCTATAATTCTATATAAGTAAGGAAATTATTTACGAAAAAAAAAAGGAAGGGTATTGTGATACAAAATAAAAAAAATTATACATTTTTTTATTTTAAAAAAATATCTTAGAAGGATATACCCATATGTAAACCCCTTAACGGACCAAAGGTTTATTTTCCTTTTTTACCACCCTCTTTGGACCGAGAAGAGCTAGGCATGGAAGTGGGGGACGACTGCCAGGAGCAAGCTGCATAAGACATATGGCCACCTTGCCATGGTGGTGGTTGAGGATGAGGACTTGCTGAAGGGTGAGCAGTGGAGCCATTAGAAGCTTGCAAAGGAAGCTAAGAGAAACTGACAAAAGGAAAGGAAATGAGAGCAAGCAAGCAAGAGGTTTTTGGGAGTTTGAGAGAAAAATATAGGAGGTCTCAAAGATTGACGGGAGAAAGGACGTTTTCGGGAGGAAAACAGAGAAGGGAAGAAAAGTGAGACATCCGAGGAGATGAGAGATTTTTTGAGAAGCCGCGCATACCAGTTCGGGGAGCTTGAAGAAAATAAAACTAAGTCGGAGGTTATAGAGGAGAACAGCCAATGTGGTGTGGTTCTTGGAGCATGTTTTGTGACGAGAAGTTGAAAAAACGAGCCTGAAAATGGAGAAATAACCGGTTATGGGTTTCTATAAGCTTCAGACTGCCTTGTTCTAGGTTCATTCTTAGATATTATTATGTTTACTGTGTGCAATGGGATTTTATCTTGATATCTGAATGTGAGTATTGAAGACTTTTGCGTTTTTTTAATGGAATCGGAGTTGCTGGCACTCACTTTATGCTGATACTTAGTTAAATCCTACTTATCTGGGGCGTTCTTGTACTGAGGGCTTTTTTAAGGAGACTGGTAGTCATGTTCTTGTTTCTCTTTGAAACCTTTCAAAAATCCATTTTGGCACACCCCCTTACATCTAGATCGGTTGATCGAACTGATAAGAGGCTTTATGCGTCATTTTTGCATTCCTACCTGGGCTCTGTTTTGCATACTCTACTTTGTTCCGGTTTGTCCAGTTGCTCAAATTTCTATCTTTGCTTAAGGGGAAAGGAACTCTGCATATGAGTATATTAGTATGTGGGTAGGAAAGTTAACAACATGCTCATTTACCAATTGTGGGAATGCTAAAAATGACCTTATGGATGCTGAAAACAATTGAGATTTATTGGGATGGTAACCTTGGCTCTGCTGAGATAGAATTCATAATGTGACAAAGTGTATAGTCACTGCTTCATATAAGGTGGTGTGGGCGGCGCTGTTGTGATCACTTACCAACAGTTGTGTAGTGATGACAAGAATGGGACACGCCAGACAGTTCGATGAGGGAGTTGGCATTTTATAAAGTGATGGGTAAGGAAATTGAAATGTGTCGTAAATGTAACTATCTATATATGGTGAACAACTGATCATGCGAGAGTGCAGGTTTCTAAGGATTTGTATTGTAGAAAGCATCAATTTTTGCGGCCATTTTGGTCATACTGTAAATTCCAATACTGCAACCTTGAAGAATTGTTTTGTGACCTTTTTCCTCTCACCCCCCTAGCCATTGGATCTTCATAATATAGAAAAGAATGCAATAACTTCTCAAGAATCCGGTATATGATGGAAATTGGTAAGCACGTTAGCAGAAAGACAATCAATAGACGGAAGCAGCAACCATGGACTCTCGAATCTCTTCCCGATATACTCATGTAAGCACCACCCACTCAGTTATATCCAACTACCAATCTCGAACAGGAACCCAGCTTCCTCTCTCTCAGAGCCAATCTCCTCTCTCCGTACTCGCGGGTGGCATCCTCTGACTTCTACTACCGAATAGAAAATCTGGGCCTCGTCTCTCTAATCGGCGCATTTGCGGTTTTCTCATTCTAAAAGAGGTTGATTGTCATCTTATAGATGCAGAGTCCTTTATTATCAAGAGGGGTAATAACTAACCGCACTTATTAGAGTGGAATGTAGTATAGACCTGGCTAATTTTTAATTGTTGTGCGACTTCATGAAAATGCCATTTAAATGACCTATTGATGCAGTGTTTGCAATAGAAGCACCCTTCCATGCACCAGAGTGTTGATTGCTATAGGAGATTGTGTTATTTGGCTAGCTACCAATGCATAGTTCCGTAAGTTGATGCCCCTCACCATGTCCTTGCACAAATGCTAGGTGCTCGCCTCAGTGAAGTCATGCAACGAATATGTTTTTACCTACATGTTTGGATACGTCTGATGAATAAATATATACCAGTAATTGTCAATAGGTTCACAAAGATGGCTTGATGCCAATGGTTCCAATCGCGGTGCACACTCAGTCCCTCACTTACCACCAGCCATGACGACCTAATTTTTTCACCACCCCTGACGAGGACCGTCTACAGTTCAGAATCTCATCGCTTTGCTTTCCATGCCTCAAAACCTATTGAACCTAAATGGATGCTGTTGATCACCTCGCAAATAAATAATGGTCAAGAGAAAATTTGATGTAATGGGGTGGCGTGGTACCTTCTTCCTTGCATTCTGATGAGCCTTTCAAGTTATGCCATCATCCACTGACCCACTTGCGCAATTTGTACTCACCACCTTAACGTTTTCTTTTCTCATTATTGACCATGCTATCTCCACTACCCATATCCCTAACCAACTTCTCACATCCTCATACGCCACCAACCCTTGTCACTCTTTTAGTCATCTTGTTAGATCATGCTGAAGAAATAGGCCTCATGTTACGCCTTGCACCCATGAGAGCCTAGGCGGAAAGCAAGGAAGTCTGGAGTTTGGTGATTCAAACCCAGGAGCAAAGTTGTGGGTTATCTTTGCGCCCCTTCAGCAACCTGAGAAGATTTGGTGATGTTACTCGTCGAAGATGTATCTTTGGTCCTATAATCGATTAAGATAGTGAATTTACAGTTCAGAGACTGTGTGGTCGACAGTCATGTTGATCGGAGTTTGCTCTTTTTGATTTGTGGTGCTATTGAATTGGATCCGGATATATCAAATTGCGAGTTAATCGAGAGCCAAGCTATCCGGGGATCTGAATCATTGGCCACGATGTCCGATAAGGTACGAAGATCGAACATAGTACTTGCCCGGAGGAAGCTTGAATAATCTCCCTCCATCGGTTAAATCATACGGAATGCAAGTCGAATGATAGAAGGTTAGATAAATTATATCCGGAGAAGGAGATGGAACGTTCAGCGGACAGTCATACGGATATGAGATATACGAGGTGAGATGAGTGAGAGTGTTAACCTTGATCAATCATCAGCCGTTGACGAGAATATAAAAGCTAAATTGCCCTGATGCACCAAGAGGGAACACACCATGCGCGCAAACTCCATGGCTCGTGAAGCTGAACCTACGGTAGTAAGGGAACAACAGGCCCAGGATCTTATTAATTTTTATGGCGACCAATTGACAGTTGCTTTTGTTACGCAGTTGTTTGCAACTGGTACTAGTGGTGCTGCTGCTAAGATTGTCAGAAGCCTAAAAGATCAGAGACGCGTGGTGAATTTTCACGCGGTCACAAGAGATACCTTGAGGGGAAGGAAGGCAGTAAAAAAAATTGTTAGGGGGGCTCCTGGCACTTAATGGAGCAGATCGAGGATATATGGACAGCTGTCAGAAAAGCACTAGCTGGGGAGAGCTGTCAGTAAGCTACTAGCTGGACAGCTAGTGCGTTCAAGACAGTAACTGCATGGATTGCGATAGTGGGATATGACGACTTGACTGATGGATGCTGATGCACTTGACAGATATGAAAGAAAAGAAAAGGGTTTCGATAAAGGGCACATTGGTAGGGTGGTTGGCAGCAGTTCAGGGCGGTTGCCATATAACCTGAAATACCAGGATAATAAGAACAGGCAGGTGGGTGAGTCTTTTTTAAAGGGCTCCATTGCAGACGTTGAGATGAGAGAGGAGAGAGAAGAGAGAAATAAATTCTGAATGCCTTTTAGATGTAGCATTGCTCTCTTGAATATATCAGACCCGGGAAGCAATTTGATGCTGTTAGTTGAGATTAATACAAGTTTAGGAAGATTTCCTTTTAACTTCTTGTTGTGTCCCTATTTCTTTCATGTTTGCCTATGGTTTGTGTGTTTGATAAAGCATTGGGAAGAAAGTTGGCTTAAGCGTAGAGGGTTCGACTTTGGAGCCCGCCACTAGGTTGAAAATTTTAGGGTGATTATCCGAGGTGTACAGAACCACCGATATAACACACCAAATTTCACACGTGCCCAACTAATCACGCCTCTCATATTTTCATACCCAATCTGCCACCTTAACCTTTCATAACTTATCAAACTCATTCACCTCTCCTGCGGCCTTCAAGCGTGTGTGAATCTTTTCAGTACTAGATCTTAAAATAGACATATCCTTTCGAGTTATTCAAGATCTTTCACTAGCATGGGTTAAGGCCTTTTGCTTGTCTAGATTTAGTGACGGGGCTCTCTAAGCTTTCTACTGCTCAAAGTGTTCGTGATGCGCCACTTGGAACTACTACAATGATTTGGGATGTTATCTATGGAGAGACCTAATATTCATGCTATAAAACAAATCATATGCCCGATTTGGCCAGAGTCCTGATTGAGTATGTTGTAAAGTCTTGTCCCGGCAACTCCTTCTGACAAATATGACACTGCTGGGAAAAAGTACTCTGGGTCTTTCCAAGGCCTGTCCTCAGCACGTGCACATGATCCTTAAGAACTGTGTTTTTGCTGATTGATATTTCTGAGGATGGATACTCACGTCCTTAGTAAGTGTCCGATTATAGCCGTCTCTGGAGATAATCCTTTTATGTGCCACTCGACTCAGTAATGCTCTCGTGAAAGAGAGAGGATTCAGGGAGCTGATTTTAGGTGTATTACATTGGAAGAGGAGACCATCATGAATGTTGTGTGAACTTCCAGCTATTTCGAATCTTCATCTCACATGTAGTGGTATGGTAGCAAAATTGGACGAATTTAGTTCCAGATGTGAACAATTAGCTGGTTTGGGACTGCGTTTTGTTTTACACAAGATCGGGCATATGGCTTTTCTAAATGGATCACAGTTTGCTTACCTGACTGTTCATTATCTTTGCATTTTTCAGCATGACATCTGTGAGAAGGTTAGTCTTGTTCTACTATCTACATGGAGTCTTCTTTGAGGTTTTAAAGGGTGTGCATGGTTTGGTGAAACCATTGAGTGGAATTTGCACAAACAATGATATGCTAGATGTGACACAGCAGATTGAAACAGCTGGTGTTTTGATAAGATCGGACTCAAAACTCTGACAATAAGCCCTCATTCGTTGTGTCGGCATCACTCTACACTGAGCCCGTACGACTCTACATGTTTCCAATTTGGCATGAGCCCCAGTTTGGCATGCAACGTTTGTAGGCCTCGTGTCATTTTTTTCTTTCATTCCTCTTGATTTTTAAAAAGTAATTTCTCATACTCCTCATATTTTTAAATTAATTTTCCACATCTCGAGTGAGTTTTTGGTTGTGTTTTAGAAGAATTTTGGGATGTGCTTTTAAATTTCAGTTCGTGTGATTTGGAGCTGTGACCTAAATCCGATTTTTTGATAAAAAGTTTGACGTGGCATTTGATTATTTTTATACTCAAATGGTGCTATTTTGATAGCCTAAATTAATCTTTTAACCTTTTGAGTTTAGGTTTGGCCCTTGTTAATCTCAATTGGCATCGGAGGTTAAGGATTCTTGTTTAAAGTCAGTATGGTTTAATTACTTGTGTAAGTTTTGGTGTTTTGTTGTATTTGAATCACCAAAGCAATCAAGACCAGAGGAGAGATATGAGAAATAGTGGGCAAAGCTTAGAATAAATTTGCCAAGAGTAAATCGGATTGCAAGGGAAAAGCAGCAAAAGAATCTCCACAAAGATATTCTTGATTGACAGTCGTAGAGCCACTCTTGGCATTTTGACAGTCCAAATGAGCATGCTTATCCAGTTTCAAAGCTAGTGAAGTCAACAATCAATGCTTCAACGAGTGCGCAATTCGGAGATTGAAACGAAGAAGTTGCAGCCTGTACAAGCCATCACTCCAAGCTGAAGAAGACATTCTTGCAAAGTCTGCGAAAGATCACCCTTTTGTGGGCGATTTCAGTTGAGGTTTCGTTGCCTTTTGGTTTACATTATGTGATGTTTGTCACTGGCTCTGAGGATGTCGATTTTATGGAGAGGGAACTAGGAACCTCAAGGAGAAGCCACTTTGCGCCTGTGAGATAGCTTCGTGTTGCGAAATACTTTCGCAGCCTCATTGAGTTGTCTGCGAACTCGCAGACACTATTTTCTCTGCGAAAATTGTTGTGGTGGAGCTCCTCTGATATTTCTGCTGAACCGACATGGGAATGATTAGTCCTTCATTGGATCCGCGTTCTCTTGTTGTCTAAATGTCCTCGGAAGATACTCCTTAATATAAGCCTCCAAGATTCAATATTTCCAATTAGCTGTTTAAGTTAGTTAAAACTACTAAATATTTTAATAATAGTTTATATAGTGATTAATAATGGTATAACCTCTCGGCGCCTGTTTCATGAGGGATTTTCGTGTCTGTAAATTGTGTAAGCAGTAATATCATTGTCTTCTACTGCCTTCCTTTTCACTTTGTATTTTTATTTATTACTAAGTTATTGAACGCTCTGAGGGTTGTTCCCAGAGATTGGCGGAAGAGTAACTAAACTTTGAAGTTCTTGGTGTAGTGAAGGGTTGCGGGAAGGTTCAAGGCGCTCAGAATGCAAACTTTCGTAGGTTTTAGGCTATGTGAGTAATTGAGAAGAGGTGTTGTGAGTTTTTAGTGATTTTCACTGCATGATTCTTAGTTAACTAATGGGGCCTTGGAGATCACCTGGGAAGCCTAATTTGCATTGGAGGCAATGATTTCCACCATGAAATGCACTAGTTTACCTCAGCCTCGGTAGGTACACTTGGGTAGGATTTTCTAGAATAGCCAACTCTTTGGTAAGTATTTCGGTTGGACTTCCTAGGAGAGCAGTCCTTTAGTTATCTCTTTGCTGTGTGTTCTTGACGGTCGGTATCAGAGGTTAAGATCACCGTTGATATGGTTATTGGGCTTGTGAGAGGCTTAATCATTGCAAGTGTGTATCAGTGTGAGATAAGTGAATTCTATTGAGTGGAGAATCTGAGTTACAACAGCGCTCAGGTTATACAGTTGACTGTATAGTTGCTGTTTGGAATCTAATTCGAGATGTGAGTGGTTAACCATCTGGACCGGAGCTATTGTTCTTTTGTGAGGACCACATCCCGAGTTGACCAACTCTTTCGTTAGGATATCGCTTTTCTTCCTTGAAGTTATGTGCGACTTCTGTTAGTGTTAGTTAGTTTTAAATGTCTAATCCGGTTTTTTACCAATAAGGTTTGTGTTTTACTTCTTTTAAGCTAACCTGTGTGAAATATAAGACGAAGACAATTCATTGGAATTTGTTCATGTTGATTGCTTTGTGTATTACAAGATTACCGTGAACTTCGTAGAGCCCGTAACGTATTAGTAGCTTTTTCTTTGCAACCCTAGTGTATTGTGTTAGGTTATAAATTTTTTGATTATCTTCATTCAAGGAGCAGCCAGTCTGGCATGATCAGCTGAGGCAATGAATGTTTCTATTGTGAGTCTGTGGTGATCTCTCAGCTTTTTACTGCGGGCAAAGAATTTAACGCATTTTTCATGTAGGGTATTTATGGTTTTAAATTTATTAGAAAAAAAAAAGAATTAAGGAATTTTGTTGAAGGTCCCTTAATGATGGAATTTATAGAATTGATATCACATTCTGAAGAGGATAATTCGGCTTTGGTGTGGGCCCAATATCAGTGAATGTTTTCTTAAAAAATAATTTGGCGTGAAGTGGGTTGCATATAGTGGCGGGTAGATGGTGCCATGGTTTTCATTTATCCTGCTTTTAATGATGCATGTGACATATTTATGCTTATTTCGTATTTAGAAGAGAATGGATGATTGACTCGCACTGTACTAATTATTACCGTTTAAAGAGTCTATTGATATCACGTTTATTATCCCTACTGATTCCTCAAAGTACTCTTTATTCACTCTACTTTGTTTTATTACATTATCTGTTATCAGACTTGCTTATTCACGATTTTTATGATCATTCTTGGCCCTTATTTATCTGACTCCCAGTTAATTGTCATGTCTGCCACCCTTATTTAGTATTCGACCCGTTTCAAGGGCTCAGATGGAGTGAATCTACTAAGAGTATTTACCGTATCGTCCTTTTCACAATAAGTAACCTGACCCTCGACCCAGGATACTCAATTTTACTTACCTGTTTTTCCTTTATGGAGTCATCAATATATGGTCGATTAACGTTTTTATATTTTTTAATTTTTTTTTCTTCCCTTAAAAAAAAATGGTAGGCTACTCTATTAGCTATGCATGCATCGGAGACTTGTTCTAATACTAGAAATGCTTGACCATAGTTTCGCCAAAGGTGAGGTTTGCGAAGTGCGATCGGTGGCAAACAAATACGGGAAAGTTTGAGGGGATGGGGTCCAACTATATGTATTTTGTGTGTGGTATTTCGAATATAATATTTTGGTAAATGCAGTGTTGATTGATATTAAGTTAAGAATATGGTAAATATTTTTAAAATCAACAGATATGAATCAAGAGAGTAAAACTATATACTAAAAAATTTTAGAAAGTTACAATCAAGCGGAAAAGTGTTTGATTAATTACCAAATTGTGGCGACCTAGATCATTTGTTCATGGTCCTAAATTAGTTTATGTGGGACGGATTTGTTAATTTTGACTTTGGTTGATCAATTCAAAATTTTATCTAAACATTAAAAAAAGTGATTAGTTTTTTTTTTTTGGAAATATTTTCAATCCGTGGGATCAGTAGTGTCATGACAGCCATATTTTTATCTTTTAAAATTATATTTGTTATAAACTCTAGATTACCTCTAAGAGAGTAATTGCGATTCATTAATGCAGGCAGTTTGACGATTACGCAAAAACTACGACACGACGGTTCTCTTAAGGTTTCCGAACAACCGGATGAACTGAAGCATTGGCGGCCGGTGTACCGGCCTATAACGCTCAAGAAGAAAAGTAACTGCAGGGCATCCTCAAGACCCGCGCTCGAGAATCGTTCCATGAAATCATATCTCCTTTACGACGTTGTATTTATTGTCCTTCTCGCTTTCGTCGTCGGAGCTCGAAGGAGGCTTTCCTTTCTATTTCATATCTCTCCTGTCTCCTAAGATTTGTTATTGAAGCACCCTAGAAAGGGAAGAATAGGAATATTTGGGTTATTTCATGTAACTGTACAGACTGGTTTGGTTTGCTCTGTGATAGTATTCTGAGTTTTTCACTTTCACTACTGTTTGGTGGCAGAGATAACCGAGGAAAAGGGCAAAATCAAATATTCAATTTTCTTGTTTCGGGCTTCTCTGCTGTATTCATCTCAACTTAGGCTTCCATTTAGCTTCAGATTGTAATGAGTTTTTTTCGGGCCGGTCTCCTTTTTCCTCAATCTTTTTTGGGTCCACCAATCCGTGGCTTAGCCTTTTTTTTTTTTTTAAATAAATTTTTTATTGTTTTTATTTTTACTCTTTATTAGCCTTTACATTGTTATTCTTCTGGGAGAAACAAGTGGAGAATTTCAGTGATTTGTTTTTTGTTGTTAAGTTTCTTCACAGTTGGTGTAATTTTTTAGGTTCGCGGTGAATTGGTAGGTTTTTTTGTCTCTGGGAGAGACTTGTGAATCGGACGTCTGGAAAAATTCCATGAACCCGGACAGCAAGTAAAAAGATGGGGAATTCGATGAAGGCTAAGCAATCAAGAATCAAAGAAGGAAAAAAAGGTAGTAGTGACTGCGCTGCAGAGAAACTGATTTGGCCGAGATGGGGTTGAAGATGGGAACTCTGGAAGAAGTAATGTTGGTTGATACAAGAAGAATTTTAAGAAGAAGAAGAAGTGGCAAGAAACAGGAACTCAAAGGTATTCATACCATACCAAACTGCGAAGAGATAGTAGATCTGCAAACTGTGTTAGTAATATATTTATTTCGGATTGTTTTCAGTGAGAGAAAGTTGAACCATATTTAATGTTTTTGAATGCTAATTTTTGGTATTTATCCATTCATATTTCAGTGCAGGTGCTTGAAATTTGGCCTTGATTTATTTTGCATCCCTTTACACTGTTTAACATGATTGGAATTATCTCGAATATCGGTGTAAACTTAGCTTGATTATTTTTTTTTATTTTTTATTGGAAATTGCAGGGATACTTATGTTACCACATTTTGTTCATGACATCACTCAAAGAAATTGCTTGGACTTGGACATAAGAGAGAAGCATAATTATGTTCTATTATATTCTCAATTTATTGTGCAGTTATGCCAATGGTTAAAGTTTTTTTTTATCTGCTTTGGGATTCGGTTAGGCTGTACATTGGAGATGGTTCTTTGTTGATGTTAGACTTTATAGTTGTTGGCTCTCTGTTCTTAGGGTCACGTGGTATTGTCTGGCTTTTTGTATCTCACGTTTGCGTAGTGATTATGTATAGTTATACTTTGTTTTTTTTGATTTGACTTTCTTATTTGTCGCTATCTATAAAAAAAAAAAAAATCATTTTGCGCAGAGATATGTCCAAACTATGATGTACTCTGCTGTTATATGAAAATGTCATTCATTAGCCTAATGAATCGTTGTGATAATTTAACAAATTGAAATCACTGTATTTTATATTACTTTTTAAAAAACTACTTTTTTTTGTTATGTTAGTTGGGGTGTTGTTTGTCAAGAAGCTTGAAATGGTGGTGAGTATAATTTTCTATTACAGTTATATTGATGGGGCATCGTTTCTGTTTATGGCAGATTTTGTTACTCCTTTTGTGTTTGCGGTGTGGCTCATGTGTTGGCTTTGTTTGTCTTGCCAATTTTTTTTTCTACATTGCTTAATGTGTGCAGGTCAAACCTCGTTTGTGTATTTCAACATAGTTAATTTGCTATTGCAGTTCATGTTTCAATGTTAGGCTTAGTTGATATATTCTGATTTTGAGGTTATGTCTTATGGGATTTTTGGGTCGTGTTAACTTGTTTGTTGTAAGATGTTGGTATTATTTTTGCTAAGTTTTGTGAAATAGATTTATTGTTTGAGATTTTATCATACTCTAAGACAGGTGTGTGTAGGAGGATATCTTTTTGCAAATTGCTGTTAAATGTGATAGTAGTTAAGCATGACAAGGATGAGTTTGATAAGGGTTACTTTGTTGTTCGTGGAAGTGAGTTTTTGATGTTTAGGTATGAAGTTAAGATCCATCCATTGCTATGATCCATACCACAGGCTTGGGTTTCAAGCCACCCACACCGATACAGAAAGCGTATTCCTGCTGCTGGACTCATCAGGGAAAGGGTTGGGTATGAGTGTTGAGTTTCTGAGTTTATTGATCTTGGAAACTCTTTTTTGTATTTATCTAATGAAACAAAATTCAGAATGAAGCTGGCTCAAATTGAGAATCTTTTTTTTGTTGATAAGCATTATAACACTGCAAGTTCTAATTCTTAGATAGCAAAGTTGGAAACGAATATTCTTTTTGGTAATGAGCTGTTCATGATTGTTAAAACTTTGAATGCAGTTTTGATCATTTTTTTACTTTTATCGTTTTTTGAGAGGATGTTGAATTGAGTTATGATGGTGCTTGGTATTTTATCCTATTATTTATGCGCAGGATGTTGTTGGTGCCGGAAGGATTCAAGTAAAACTCTTGCCTTGTTTGCCCATTTTGCAAGTGTTCCGTGAAGGAACGAGAAAAAGCTGCCGAGCCCCTTGCAGAAAATGGTGAGGAAAAGTATGCTGAAGGTGGCATTTTGCGGGCTCTGATTATTACTCCTACAAGAGAGCTTGCACTTCAGGTACTCCTAATTACTCTGTGAATCTATGTTTTAGTTCACAATCGTATTATTGCTCTGAGTATTGGATAGGGAATTATGTAAGCATGACTGTGCCAATTTCATTCACCAAAACTATCTCAATTTTTTCTTTTACTTCCATTTGGCATAAAATGATGTGTTGGGTGACCCTTTGCACCCAATTGCCATTGGTCAAATTCCAATTTCTATAACATTAATTGTATAATTTTTTTCATAAGTAACATATAAATATTATATCTTATTAACATGATAGTTTATATTGTAATTGATGCTAATACACTACTAATGCGAGTGACTTATTGACTGGTTATATATATGGAATATTTCCTCATATACGCTCAAAACTAAAAGAAGTTGGAATATACAAAGATCAACAAGTGCCTACCTCATTTTAGAGTTACCCAATCTATGAAGCCATAAAGGGACTTGAGAATTTATATTTATCTCTTAAGGTCCTTCCGTGACAATACTATACCTTAAGATACAGATTTCCAGGCAAGTGTGTTTTGGCTTCTTTGAAACTGTGTTATTACTTTTGAACTCTTTGTTAATTAATAGTTATCACTCCAAATTGTCTTTAGACAATTGATCTATTATGTGGAGGGCATTCTTGGATTATTTAAAGTTTAACAATCATGGATGAGACTATCAAATCTTCTTTCATGTGTTACTCACAAAAGAAGTCAGCTAAATTTAAAGTTTCAGGTTGTAGAAGAAAGGACTCATGCAATGTTGAACAAAGAGGATAGAAGATATCAAAGAACCCTTACTTTAGCAAAGTAAAGGAGGATGTGATCTATTGATTCCACTTCGTTTTTACAAAGGGAGTACATTTTTTCTGTCGACAATGATAATTTAAGGTTTTGGACTACCTCTCTTCTAAAGTTTGTATACTTTGGTCTCACACGTTGCCTCCTATCTAGATTCCCTAGTGACAAACTCATTTTGATGGACCATATTCAATGATGGCCTATTTTGAAGGAAATGGCCCCCTGACCTTCCCAAAATTAAATATTGAGCATTTTCATTATGAGAAAGGCCTCTAATAGATAGTTTATATTTTGATTTTTTATGAGAATTCTTTTTTTAGTTTATAGTGAAGAAGTAAGTTTTTTTTTGTGATATATAGTTGTGAATATGTAGGAAAATAAATAAAGATAGGGAATATGTTACAACTATAAAAATATGATCCTCCAAAGAATAAATATTTAAACATAAAAATGCTGAGGCAAAGTCAATTGTTATCCTAACATTTTACATGATTAATCCTAGTAAAGATACGTTACAAACCAACAAAAGAAAAAGTTAAATCAATGCCAGTTAGTACGGCTGGTTCAGTATTTGGTTATCAATAATTTTTCCATCGCCCCCCTCAAGTTGGTTTGAAGTGGTTAGAATGGCGTGGACTCATTCAGCAGTTTGAGTGATGGTAAATAAGGTTGTGATCTAATTATGTTTGTTACTTGTGTGAAGTCCATTCTAGCGATCATTGCTGATTGTTTCTGATTGAGACCAAAGATTGCTAGGCAAATTAAGTGCCATTCTCTAGGCTTTAAAATCCTTAATGAAGAGTGTTTTGTCAACTGTCTACCCATTTTAGTTTTTATTATGTTGATCCTATGATGGTGTGGAAATTGCTGATATGGAATGCGACTTATATGATCACCTCTTCATATAGATTTTCATAGCGGCTCTCATTAGCCACCTTGATGACCTCCATTCGTTTCATAGGATCGTTAACCACATTAGTTCATAGATCCGTTTTTGCCTTCGCACTTAATCTAGCAACAACATGTTGCTTTTTGCAAAGCTCCGAAAATTTTTTTTTTGCCAAAAACGGAAAGACGTGTACTTTGACGGTAAGACCTCCTAATCACTTATTGACTCTGCTAACAGGTTTGTATTACAATTCAGTTAATCGACTTTTACTCTTTTAAATGGTTGGTTCTTAGAGAAATAAAATGTTTCTTTTCTACGTATTTTCCTTTTAAGTACCTCTAGGTCCTCATCACAACATTCAAATGATCTTTAATTGGAGCATGCATATGCTGACTGACAACACTTTGCAAATACAATTAATTAGGGTTATTTTTTTGGGACAAGTTTATAGAGTTGACCAACCAGCCTTTAGTAGCTTTATCTTTCGCGACATTGTGCTGTTTGATGTAGTTTTGATGTTCTGTGATTGTAAGATCTTGAGAAAGATAACTTGCGTTTGGGTTTGATGCCTCTGTGTATAGTCAGTTTCCTATAAGTTAGCTCAAATATATTCTCTTGTGATAGGAAAATTCCTTTCTTTGATCTTGTCACTTTGCTTCCAAGGAAGTATTAGAGGTCACCCAAAATTTTAATTTCAAACTCCTTTGCGAATTGTCTCTTTAGATTTTCCATTTCAACAAAATCATTATCAGTCAGGATGATATCATCTGCAATGCATAACAATGAGTGATAGTTAATTAGCGCTATCTTGTGTTGGTAGTTTTTTTTTAACATTTTTTAATTTATAAATATTATAATCGCCTATAGACTTTGCACATATTATGCTTCAGATTCATGGATATGTGGAATTGTGCTTAATATTTATGTTATTTGTATATTACTTATTGTTTGGGAGTATTGTCCTTCTAATCATCTAAAGAGTATTTTTCGATTATTTAGTTTACAGTTCCTTTCCAGAGTATTTCATACTTGCGAAAATGGCTTCTTTAGATCTATATTGGTAGCATAAAATGGTCAATGAAAAATTTTATATGTTATTTTTTTCATTTGTTAAAATGATAAGTGAACTTTGACCATGTCTCATTTTAGCATTGTTTGTCATAATGTCTTGCCCTTGATAGTTCTATGTGTTTGAAAAAGTAGATCTAGTTGATATTTAATAAAATTGCAAGATATTAGAGATTAATGTACATATATTAGGATCGAGTTATTTTTTTGTAATTTGATTGGACTGTTGTATTTGTTAGTTAGATTAAGTAATAGAATTTCCTTAATTTTTGTGTTGAGAAAAATCCTTCTTAAACAGGATGGCGTGTATACCTTTTATATAGCTAGATAAAAATTCTGAAAACAATATAAAAAAATTATGTCTTTTCTCCTAATATTCTATTGTACAAACATATAAAAAAGGTTCAGAAGCGCAACAAAAAAAAAAAAAAAAAAAAATAAATAATAATAAAAAAACAAACCACCTTAGCCAAAATTATGAAATATAATATTAAAAAATTTTACTGACGTCTTATTTCTTTTTTTCCTAACATTCTTCTTTAGCCATGTCGTTTAGTGTTCTCTGTACTATTATCGAAACCCATTACGAAGTTCCTTGTTCACAGCCAACAATGAGAATCATCGACCCAACCATAATGAAAAAAAAAAAAACGAAATCCCTCCTAAAATATAAGAAAAAAAAATTACCACCATTCGCACAATCAAAATAGGTGAACATTTTTTAAAGAATGGACATCAAATATAGTTATAGACATGTATCTATAAAAGAAGAAGAAGAGTGATTGAATAAGAGGATCGATTGACGGTAACTATAAGGATAGACTAGATAAATCAAAAATAGAGTTATAGTAAAGAAGAGGAAAACAATACAGACATTCTAGAAGAGTCTCTGTACACAACGCATGAGAAATGCTGAAAAATTCAATAGGTGATGACATGGCTAAGTGAACTCCAGAAGGAGATCGACTACTATATATATATGTGTCATACTCCAACAATCGGTGACGATCTATAGATTGTGTGACAATTGCTGAAAATCAATGTACAAACCTGATACATTGTAGCAGTTAAATCATCCCAAGTGTATTGAAACCGATTCCTCTATAAAAAAAAAAAAAATAAATTGTATAGAAGAATAATACAAAGAAAGAAAGACAAAAGAGAAAGATAATTAATCTGTAACCAAAAAAATAAATACTTCAGTTCGTTGACAGCAATATAACTATAGGCAAGGATATTAGGCATCTAAATTCATAAAATAACAGAAACATACGAATGGAAGTCCAAAAATTAAATTGGATGCTATCAATTAACAAACCAAAAAAAGAACTGTGGAAAAAGGCAATCATAAGATTAAATAATAAGTGTTACTTGCTGGACTCAGATGTAAGTGTGAAGGTATAAAAGAGGAACGGATGTCATTTGAACAGAAAGATTCCTCTTCCTAAAATCAGCGAGTCTTATAACTGAGTTTAAGGGGAAGAAAGTACACGGCGCGACACTGTAATGTTGGGAAAGAAATTGAGCTAGCGGAACTATTGAAGTTCTGCTCTTAGCTGAGCGCTGAAGGTTCATGCCAATAAAACAACAGTCTTAAAACTGAGGGCTAGAGAACAAAAGACAAGGCCATGGTCTGTGCGATTTGTTAACAAACCGCGCCACACTGATGAACTTGCTGGAAATCCATGGAATAAACCAGCAATATTCTCAGAACAAGCATGAGTAGCTTTGAAGAACGAAGTAAGGCTTAGTCCATTCAAATCCAAGGCCAAATGCTACTATCACTTTTTTGAATTAGAGTCAGTCCCTTCCAGTTAGAGCAAATATTGGAAATCAACTGTCTGAAAAGACATGCTATAAGAATCCGCATTCTACCATCGAAGTGTTCCTAGTTGTTTCTAGTGAGCATAGAAAGGGAGTGCACTTGATCAATATTTATCTATGCTTGTTTGCATTTGTCTACTAACCAACGATTCATGAATAACATATGAATTTGGAGCTTTTTGCCATTTAAAATGAACTAGTTTTTTTCTCTATTCTTCACACTAATTTTCACCGAAAGTTATTTGACAGTGAAATTTAGAGAAAATGACAAGAAATGATCGTTCTCAACCTATAGAATCAAGAAAAGAGCAATATGGATATAAAAAAATTATCCCTGAGCACTACGATAAATTATTAATCTGTTCTCCAGGTATACAAAAGAAAATAGCAATAGTATACAATTAAAAATAAAAAGAATAAATAGATATGTTGAGTTAAACTTAACCAAAAAAATAATAGATTGTATGTGTTTTTTTCTATGTGATCTCTTCACATTTGTGAATTTTAAGACCAAGAAACATCAGGAGAGAAAGCATTAGGTAGTGCTAATGAATTAGATTGCATTTTACTACTGTTGATGATGTTTTTTTAATTCAATTATTAATCCCATAAAACGGGCTCTGAACTGGCACTTTACGTAATGTTAGTTCTCTTGTTAGAACAAAAATAATGTCGCATTGGCTCACTCTTTGTGACTATAGGATCACCCTGGATCCTTATGCGTGATAAACCAAATTTGATAATTACCTACTATTGTTTAAGTATTTGGATGGTTGTATGGTTCTAATTATATTGTGAAAGTTGCTATTTATCTAAGAGTCATCGATAACTACTTAATTATCATCAAACCTTTCATGTCCTTCGAAAACCTTTAATCTATTAAAATCTAATTCACATAGTGATTGTGTAGGGGATATCTTAAAAAATTACAACTATTTCTGGAAAATAAATGGTTTGTATATATCACCTTTCATTAGAATGATCTATACAATCTATGCTTCCTGGTATTCATTGATGAAGGACAAATTAAGAGTTGGAAAAACTTTCTCCAAATTATCTTTTTCCCCTATAACATGATTGAAACTCAGTTCTAAGTATGAAAATGGCATTTTTCGCTAAAACTGAATTCTATGGAACTGAGTATCTTTAAATGAAAATTCTTGTGGTAAGCTTTTTTGAAAGGTAAAAAGGTATCCCTACATCGCATCTACTGTGCTATATGTTTGTGCCTCCACTCAACAAATTAATGGAAGTTGTACTCTAAAGAAAAAATCAGATTACGGTTTATTTGGATATAGTAACTTCATTAGCAGTATATATAAGAAACTGTTTCTCAATAAAAAATGTGTTACATATTGTGACTTCTTGGGGGTGGTACATTTATTGATAACAACCATACCGTATCTCAGTACGACATGCCTACTCAGAATCTTAAGTATAGCACAAACGCACTAGATGTTTTCAAAATCGGGTGTTCCGGTTCTGGATCCTAGAAAGTACTTCGACATTTGACCGATTATTGAAACAGGGATGGTTTGTTTTTTCGGCTGCAATGTTTTCGTTCTTCTCCTACCTAATCATAATCCTGTCAGCCTAGAATCTTTGATCCTATAGGTGGCAGAAAATGGTTTTCATGCGTTTTGCCTCTAATAGATGTAATGGTTTCTAAATGCAATATAATCAACCATAACCAGAAAAATGTATGTGAGTTAGGATTTTTATTTTTTGTGTCTTTCTTGAGATAAATCTTTTTTTAACAAAATTTAATCTCGCTCTTCAGGGGAGAGAAGATGTAGAATGGAAGAATTTTTTGGATTTATCTCCACTCCAAATTACCAAATACACATCTATAGTGAACTACACTATCACAATGTATATATTTGAATACAGATTGAAGGAATATATGTGGAGTGATACTGACAAACAATTACTAGTGCAAATATGTTATGCCTAAAGTACAAAAATCATACTGATCTATTGAATAACATGGAGTGAGAATTTGTTGCACAACCAAATAATATGAAAAGCGTATTGGTTTATATCGGAGAAAAAGACAATTATTCTAAGTAGTCCAGAGTCAATCCTGTATAGGATTAAGTAACTCTTGGTTAATGACCAACTCATTACCTTTAGGAAATTTGAATGTCTCACCGAATCACATAGTCCCACTCCTATTAATTAAATTTAATCACGTGACCGTGATTTTTCAATATCTCTTTCATGCTCTCTAGATTTATTTTTTTATTTTTGATTCCTTTTTACGCCACTTAGTAAAAATTGGTACTGAGACGAACCCTGCACAAAAGTATCCCATTTGCCATTAATATCTATCCATTTGTAGTTAAAAACAACTCTTTAAAACTCTAGTATAGACTTGAAATTTTGACCTAAAAAATCTACACACAATGTTGGATTCCAAGAAACATTCAGGACTCCTTAGATGATCACAATAAATTAGGAAAGATACATTCTTGGAGGAGAATAGAGAAATGATCAACATTAGATAAAAGAAGTCGGTCTACGGGATGTTAGTGACGATTTAACCTAATGGAGAAAAGAACTTATGGTTGTTAATGTGGGTCCTTTACTATGAAATGTAAAGTGATGGGGCATAGAACAGATCATCAAGCAGGAGATAAAACAATAACCAGTAGCAAAAGGCAATAAATTACATCTGATTTATTTGTTATTGATTGTATCTTTTGATGGGAAACTTTGCTTTCATGCATAGCTAGTGTGGTCAAATCCTCAATCAGAAATTTTTGCTTAACTTATTGGTTATATAAATTGTTCAAGGCCTAGTCATACACCAGTTAGACATAAAAATGCACTATCTAAATGAGAGATTCTGGACGGACAGGTAAGTATTATGAACCTTCACTGACCATTGGATTTTGCAGAGAAGGCTTGATATCAAACAAGTTAATGTCAAATTAAAAAATCTCTACCTATTAATGCTACAATCAAACATGCTCCATAGAAGATTGATTTAGAGGGAATATTGAGAAGCTGTAAAGATTGTAGGAACTTATTTTCAGAGATTAAAGATGTACCAAATACTATGTACTCATAACAACACAAAAGAAAGATAGGTAAGAAAATCATGAGCTATTTATGAATTGTTCATTGATTGATGAATATAGTTACATTAGTTCTACGTAATTTAGAAGCATTACATGTTATAGAGTTTAGATGAATAAGATTGATAGAAGACTTGCAATCAGAATATTGAAAATCAAGGATATAATGGGAGTCATTAAGTACATTCTTTAGGAACTGGAAGTTTGTGGATCCAAGATAAATATAAAATATGTTTATGAATAAATTTATTTAGATTCAAAAGAATGTTATATTTCGTAAAACCAACGTAAAAAAATTCATGTCCACTTGAATTACTTCGGATGAAACTCTTAAAGTGAAGCAACTAGCTGCTTGGTAACATAGCCGAAGACACCTTGAACCCAATACATTAAAATCTGCTGCCCTTCGTCACAAAGATGATGAACGCTGAAGGATAAAGACCCGTATTCAAAGGCTGTTGGGCAGGCTGATTTACTTGTCAAACAGTGTCCGGATATATGCTATTTGAGATTCGAAGCATGAGTGAGCCGGTTTCAATGCATGCACCTGGACAACAACACTTTGCTGTTGTTTTGAATTAAACGCATTAAGATATCTTTGATAAGGGATACACCTTTATAAATGGGGGTTATAACTGTTTAAAGTGTTGGGGGCCTACAGGTTGAAGGACATTATTATTTTTTTATAGAGTGAATATGGCTGAAGAAAAGATGATTATAGTGGATATTAAATATAGCGTTAACCATAATTGGTTTAATACACCGTGGTTGAGACCTTGCTCCACTTGCAAGCAAAAAACTTGTAGAGTAGAGATAAGAGTAGCATAGGTGAGTTCAGATCAGATGCATTCATATGAATAATACTGATGAGGAATTGTAGAGATTAAGCACGACTATTTTGAAACTATGAGCTTTCAGTACCCTACCAAACATAAGAAAAATGTACAAAATAGGACAACAAAAAAAAGACATATATTACTATTCTAGTATGCTCATAATTGCAGCTTAATATTATTTTACTTTTAAAACTAGATAATCCAGTAGTTCAGAATCATGAAATCCAAAAAATTTTAATAAAACTTTAAAAACCCGAACAAAAGAGCATGTGGATAAGTTTATAAAATTCAAGCACTTATATATTATTGGTAAAAACTCACTTGCAGAATGTGTACTGATATGTTATGCATAGTATCTAGTTCCTAAAGATACTACGAGTGCAACTGAGTTGATGATGTTTTTTACAAAAAAAATAGGATAATTCTATACGGAAGTAGTTAAGACACGACATAATATTGTTCAGACTGAGCATATGGAAGATATCTTTAGGGGGAGTGCTTTGAAAAAGATAGGATTGGCTGAAGATAAATAAAATAGCAAGTATTAGAGAGTGTTTAATGTACAAGATTTAGGAAGATTCATACTTTTTTTTGATAGATGACAATGGAACTGTGTCGTGACATGACAGTTGACATATTCGTTAGTGTTTCCTTAACAATTTTGAAGTTGAGAAAAACTCTATAAAGAGGATGCTGTGCCACCTTATACAAAATATATATAAATAATAAAGAATAAATAAAATATTCATTTAGCCATATGTACTGTTTGCAGCTATGCAAGATGGAAGGGTGAGTGTAATCCCTATTTTGCAATGTCAGCTCTCCTTGTATCGATCAACAAACCCACTCGACTATGATATTTTATTGTAATACCATATTTGCTAATACCTATAGTTCTTCTTCCTAATGGTTGTATAATACAATTCTCCAATCGCTCGTTTTTTTTTTTTTTTTTATTGGTGCAAGGACACTTCATCTCCTTTTAGATCGCATCTCTAAATATAGAGATATATATATAGAAATTCCTATATGTGTTTAAGAGAGTACTCAACACGGTGAGAAAGTTATAGTAGCAAAAGTGGCTCTTAAAAGATGAATTAAGTTGATAAATAGGAAGACAAAAATTGGAGATTGCAGGATGTTGATATGAGATCTTAACACCTTCTTCAAATGGCTCATTTGGCGCATAAGAATTAGATGGAGATCCTATAAACAGGAATTCACGATAGACTTACAGCGAAACTGAGTCACATTCCCATACATGTTTTGGGTGGAGGATTGGTCATAGAGAGATCGTTCCTACCTCTCTATTCATCCATCTAGCACATATAAATACATGCGAGCTCATCTTTCTCTCTCTCTATCTTACTTGTAGATCTCAAATTCAAACACAAAGTTTGATTCTGAAATAGGCATAGGCTAAGAATGATGTATGGAGACTTCTCCCCCTCATTGGTTTGACACCACATATATTCAGAAGGTTTTTAAGCATAGGAGATTTGGTAGGAAGCTGAAATATGGTAACATGGTAATGCTTCCCAATACTAAATCTTCTTACACATAACTAATACATCAAAACTTGAAAAAAGATTAGGGCATAGAGATCATAAGTCTTAATTTTGAACGAGAACAAACACCAATAAAAAAGTCACAAAAAAATTTTACATGTTAAGTGGAAGAATCAATTACAAATGTAACAAAAACATATTAGAAGAATGAGAAAAAAATAGACACAAAAGAAAAGAGACATCTGGTACCTTGCATATGGAATCAATATTTCTACCACTATTAACATAAATGAATCTCCAAAAATTGATCATACCATGAACAAAAGGCGCGATACATCAAATATTAAAAAAAAAATTCAAAGATAGGTTAGACCAGCAGAAAAAAACTGGAAAATATATATAGCGAATAAAAAATTTCTTGAGAGGTGTTATATTGATGTTTAAACTTAAAATAGAACACGAAAAATTTGCAACATCCTATTGGATTAAATAAGAATATAAATGTCAAAAAATACCTCTCCAGTAATAATTTTTGGTAGTGACCAGTTGATACGAATTAAAGCACTCGTAATAACTAATCCAAATGAAGTGTTGATTCTTTCTCTAGTCACTCCAATTTTGTTGCGAGTATCAACACAAGAGGTGTTGTATGGGATTATACACTAGGATACACTAGGTACAATTCCTAAACATTGGAAAATATTCACTTTCTAGTGTCAATTCTATAGGATTGACAGGAATTTTGGGTTTTGGACCATTTTGTGAAAATCCAAGAATTTTGCAAGTTTCAAATTAGGCCCTATAATTTGAGATAAGTCCGAACATACTTAGTTGGGTTTGTCATATGAGCACAAATGAGGTTGATCTGTTCATAGTCTTTTAAGTCTGTAATGGGACAATAGTCCGGTATGTTTTAGGCATTTCACAATTTTTCACACTAAACAATTTGAAATGTTTTTATTTTATGTAAGTAAATGATGGATATAGAAACAAATTAGAATAAAGTGAATTTTGAAGTAAATGCCCTACGACAGTGCCTAATACTAAGCTGAAATTCATCAATTACAAATTCTAATAATTAATCTCAAATTGCATAATACCTTAGACGAATATCCCCATGCTTTGAGTGATCTTCTTCCAGAATATGATAGGTTTATTGTGTTCCACATGCATCTAGCACTGTCTAAGCTCTGCTCAACATGTTTTCCCTGCACTTCATAGAGATTGAAATTGATTTAAAAAGATATAGGCAAAATTGATAGTCAGCAATTTAGCGTCTTAAAGTGAAGTATTGAATCAGAAATTGGCAGTCGAACCAACTTTGGAACATGTAAAAACAAGAAGTCAAAATTCTAGATTTCTAGAAACTCTTGAAATAGAACTTGTCACAACCACACAGAGACTCAAGCGTTATCACCAACAATGTTAACCTTTTATATGACTCAGAAACAATGGAATTAAAATATCAGAGGAGAAAGAAATTTTTTTGACTCTCGTGAGTTCATATGAGTATTGTTCGTGCCTAATTGAACAAGTTGATCCCCAAGCTTGATTACATTTGATGTATGAAAGTGTGAGTGAGGAAAATATACAGAGTTATGATTGCAAATAATAAAAAAATTTACAAGTGGCATTTCTCTAAATGATAAAGAAGGATAATATTAACAAATTAGATATTGTGAATTGAACCAATTACAACCTCTACCAATGCTGTTGCTCTGACTCCTTAGAAATAATAGATTAGAAATAATAGATATCCCCATATTGATCCATAGCAACATATAAGTATTATTGAATGAGAAAAAAAAAAAAATACATAACAATAATTGTCTTGAATTTACCTGAGGATGAGGAAGGTCCATCTTATCATGAAGACCCATCTAGTTATATATTACCAGAGATATTATCTTCATTTTTAAAATTTATATTCACCTGATCCTGTTCCATACTTGATTTTTTTTTTGTTGCAACACTTGTGATTACATTGTAACGAAGGGAAGACTGTTGCTACTGCTCCTTATTTGGCGTATTCACCTTTGAAAGCCTCTCTTATATATCTTTTAGAGAGTGCAATAAGATAAGGATGATGGAGGAAGAGATTAGAAAAGATAAGGATGTGGCAGAGCAACACATTTAACTTAAGTTGGTGGGAATCCTACCTTTATCAAAAGTCATCTTATATTCAAGTCAAATCTACCTATTTAGTATTATATTCATATGCATTTGTACATTACTAAAGAAGGTTATGTTATGATGAAAAGATCTAAAGAGACTTATTTGAAGTGCGACGGTGATAAAAATAATAATATTGAAAAACACAAAAAAAAAAATTACACTAAAATCAAAAAAAAAAAAAAAAATTAAAATTAAAAAAAAAAAAAAAAATACATAAAATATGAAATAGTGTGTGAAAAAAAAGCACTCACTTTAGGTATATCTAAGGATCCATTTTTATGCTATTGAGGAAAAAAGAAGGATGTTTAGATGAAGACCTCTGACAACTCTCACTACCCCTTGCTTAAAACAAATAAGTGAATGGTATTAAGTGAGATAATCGAGAAGAATAATGCATAAGTAAGGGGAATATTATTATGGAACAATGCAAATATAACAATAAAGGAATCACGCGAGAAATGAGAAAGATCGGAATGGTAGTGATAATCAAAGGTATTAGATGTACAGAGATATGATGAGTGTGAAAGTTCTCAGCAGAAACGATAATTAATGGTACGGAAAAAGAAGCGTCTCCCATTTCTCAAACTTGGAATGCAAGTTCAGAGAAAAGTGTAATATAAAAATATCTTGTCAACACATGTGTTCAGTATGACTCCCTAAAACCTATAGAACAATAGAAGCATTCCCAAACTTATTCATCTTTTTCTTAAGGCTCTAACTGAAACGAACAATAGGATAGATAAGCATAGGCATGTGAGTAGTTTTGTGGTATATGGAGGGTGTGTTAGATGTCCTCAGTTAAAAATTCTCTCAAAGGTAAGTTTTGTAATTTTAAATTGGGAGCGCATGATGAAAGTCGAATATTTTTAATTTTAATTTATATTTTTTAATTATTGTGATATAGATAATTCATCATTGTCAAGTATCAAGGTAATGGAAGAAACAAAAATTGAGATGTTGGACACTGAATCTAAAAAGTCGTCAATTTTTCAGTCAAGATCCCTATATTATTCCCTTCTCAGGGGAATTGAGGCCACTTTCTTCGCGCCTAGATGAGTTCGTGGACGCACTGTAGGCACACCACTAAATCAGTTTCCTTCTGCTTGGGAACATTAACTTGGGGTCTAGGATTCATTACTCTTGAGCCAACTCAAAAGGAGGCGTTGACTCTCTTGAATAGTTTTTTGTGCAAAGGTTAGAGGACAATCCACAAACTACTTGCTTTTGCATTTTCCACTACAAGAATGTTGCCATGGCAACTGTGATTATTCTACTTTTGGGAGTGGTTTGGTTGCATGCATATTATATCAATTAGAAGGAACACTTTCACTATGAAGCCAGTTAGCAGTATTTGAAAGCGTTCAAATGACTCTTTTATGGGGAAGAATAGTATAGGAGTGGCCCACTTCATTTAGTGCTTGTTGTGATCTATTATGTGAAGCGCAAACCAAATTTCAGTAACGAGTTGTTTAATTATATTGTATGTTGAGCTAGATCTTAGATCTACTACTAATAAACTTGGATTTCTATGCCGCTATACTTATTTGTAAATGGGCTAAAGATGTATTAATATTTACATGAGAGTGACCATACATTCTAATGATAGTATATTGTCTTGATTAGCAATTGGCTCGCCCACTTACATTAAGGTGAAGAGGTTTTTGTTTGTGCTCCTTCTCCGCCATATTACCCCGCCGGTCACTTATTTTATACTTAGCTTTCGCCTTAAGTACTCATTACCCATGCGATGCTTCCTCTTAGCATCTTTTTTATATTTGCTCGTTCTTACCTTTATAAAAAATAAATAAAAAATAAAAAAATAATCATAACAGTCATTTAGTTGCAATCCTCTACCTTTCTCAATCTCATAATTTATTGGACGTGCCACCTCCCTCACCGAAGGCATTAGGTCCTTCTACCAGAATTTTTCAGGCATATCTAGTTCATACATTTAGCACTGCAGGAAATCACTCTCTGTCTTTCATATTGACTATTGCCTCAGCTGCTTATATTGGTCCCCACTGCCCTCTACACATGAATCCTATATCATAATCAAGCTAATAAACATTCATTACATATTAAATTAGTACTATCACAGTAATATCATCATTTATCTCTTCTCTTGGAACTT
>JBAPGN010000533.1:0-23779 GCA_037355405.1 Vitis amurensis | reverse complement strand
AGTAAGTCTAAAAGGGCTTGTTTAGTTGTGAGATAAATGATTAAAGGGTTAAAGTGGATTGGTATGTTTTATGTTAATTAAAAATATTTAAATTAATGTTTTAGAAAAGTAGGGTACACTCTGACAATGGAAGTAGCACTCAAGCATTGGAACCACTTAAGTTCTTATCCAACATTCAAGGCTAGAGTAATGGGTAAGTGCGCTAGAGCAATGGTCTCAAATCTACCAAAATATGGTAGATTTATTTTTTAGAAATTCATGAGTATTCTTTTTGGAAAATTTGAGATACTAATACCCTCTTTAAACCCCTTGCCCTATTATTCGCAATCTTGTAAGAAAGATTCAAAGCTTGAATCTTTAAATCTTTGAATCACTTCTAACCCATTTAGGGTTAGAAGACTTGCATCCTTTCAATGAGGTTGAGGAGAATTCGGTGGAGTAATTGGAGATTGTTATTTCACGAACATGAATCAAGTTGTAGGTTCTGAAGAGTAAGTCTTAGGGGCAAGTTGTTAGGTAATTCAATGTAACTTGATCTCAAATAGTTGATTTTATATTAAAGGTCTTAGACCCCATGGTTTTTAATGTCCGCAGTTAGTGTGGGGGTTTTCCACATAAAAATTCTTGTGTCCCTTGCTTATTTGTTTGATGTTTGATTATTTTGTTTATCCCTTATATCTTGTGGAATTAAATTGGTTTAAAATAATTCATCTCTTATATTATAATCTTTTTAAATACACCCATTCAGCCCCCTCTAGGTGTTACCCTACTGAATTACATTTTTTCAAACATTGTATTTTTAAAAATAAAAATAAAAATAAAAATTGTTTAATTAAAAAATTAAAAAAATATTATAATTAGCTTAAAAAAATAATAATAAAATTATAGTTCTCAAACATTAAATTTACTCATACCATGGCAATTTCTTTTACATCTAATTTTCATATTTTGAAAAGGAACAAGTTAAATGTTATCTCAATCCTTACTTAATAAAACCTTATTAAATTTTGCTAAAAGGAAATGATAATTATCTTATTAAAAGATCAAGGAAATGATAAATAAAATAATTCAATATCTCTATGTAGGAAAACCAGGATTACTCCATTCCTATCCTTAAATCAATTAGGGTGCTTGCTTGATCTTCCTAGGCTTCTAGATCTTAGCAACAAAAGCAATATAGATATATATATAAAAAACTTTTGATCTAGAAAAATCGCGTTATACATAAGATTTGAATATTTATAGCTTAGATCTTGTCGATAAAGAGATGTATCGAAGGTGTAGTAGATGTTATAAATTTCATAACCCCAATGATCTTCTGTTGTAATGACTCTTCCTTGAATCATAACACTAAAGGGGTGAAATCTTCTTTCAGATTGGTAGTTAGAGCTCTTTTTCTTCACAGTGAACACAAGACTAGAACAAAGTCCTAATCCTTAAGGGAGGGTATTTATAGGTTTTTTAGTGGGTTTAAGTGACTTAAGCCCATCTTTGACTTTGGTCACTTAAATTACTTTACTTGAGTCCTAATTAATTAATAAGTTTAATTAGGCTTTAATTAATCAATTAGCCTAGTCTAGAGAGACCATTTACAAGCTCCTTACAATCTTACATATTTAACGAAATTCCCTTATGCACACATGTGAATAGAGAACTCAACTAACCCTCATAATGTTGGGTTTGAGCATCTAAAAGAACAACATAATTTAACAAAATTATACTTTACAAAGGATTAATTTGATTATTGGCATTAATTTGATCATTCAAACCATCTCACTCACACAAAGGATTCAAGTCATGAGTTCCTTACAAGATGATAAGTTGTTCACAGTTAGTTCATGGATTTGAGCAATTCAGTAGAAACTATAGTGCATTGCATCTTAATTGGAGGGATGACTTGTCTTGGCCATCAGGATGGGTTTCTCATGGTTAGTGCACTAGTGTTTATTTTTACACATTGGACATGACCTACAGTTAATTACAACATAAGGTTATTAGTTGTCATGATTCACTAAGCTACTATGTTACATGGACTCACAACCTTGAGAGGATATTAAGCCTGTGTGAAATTCATAAGAGGCTTTGACCTATGGGTGAGACTGTAATATGGTCATATATTCCTCATGGGTTGGGTCATTATTGATGGAGGCTGGTGAAAAAAATTACTCTTAATAGATTCACCAAGATATCTCATGGGATTGATACAACACGTCCCCTCGGGTGATCCATAGGATATGTGATCATGAAATTTGTGGCTATAGTAATTCCTTTAGTGTAATTTAACATATGCTCCTTGGAGTTAGAGTATGTCAATTAATAACATAATATGAGGATCTGTAACTCAAGGATTGGAGAAGTAATCTTGATGAGTTGATAGCACTACCCTACTAGATTATATACACCAATTCATGAGGAGTCTACATGCAATGAATAGTAGGTCATGCACCCAAGCTTTGCTCATTGTAATTTCATAGTATATCAGAGTGCAGTTGACTCTCTTTAGTGGAGTCTAACTTCAAAATTGGATTATGAGGGAGCCCTTATTTTTCTATGGGTCCCAATGGGCCCTACTCGAGCTCCTATTTCATAGTGGTAGGCTAAAGGGTATTTTGGGTATTTGTAATTCATAAGTATGCATTTAAGCAAAAAAATAAGGTTGCACTAGATCTTATGAATTGACTTTGTAAAATGGTTAATTAATTAATTAGAGCTCATTTGGGCTAATTAATTAATTAGGACCTAAGAGGTTTAGATTAGGTGATCCAAGTCCAATTTGGACTTAAGTTGCTTAAGCCTAGAGGGAAGTCTACATAAACCCCTTTAAAGGGGTTAAGGCTTCATTCTTATTGCTTAATTTTTTAAGATCCCAGAAAGTCCATAGCCACCCTCATGGAAGAGAGAGAAACTCACCCTTTTCTCGTGCTAAGTTCCATGAAGGGAGAGATCGGGTGGAAGACTCTTGGATATACGAGTTCTACGAAGCCCACTACATTTTCACCAGCTTGGGTTCAATTTGGGAACATCTAAGTCACGGGTATGAGATTCAAATCTCTAAATCTTTATTCTAAATTGGGTTTTGAAGCCATTTATTTTTGTTATATTGTATCTAGAAAACTCTAGGGATAAATGCATGCACCCTATGAGATATAGGGTTGTGAATGGAGTAATCTAAAGTTCCCAATAGATGTGAGTGTTTTCTAGATACAATAATTTTCTCCCATAGCAAATAAAATAAAGAATTTTCTATGATTAATAATAAGATATTTATCATAAAAAGATAAAGAATTATTATGATATACATGGATATTTATCATATTAATAATAATAAGATAAATAATTTCAAATAATTTTCTCCCATTGAAATGGTTTTATTTATTTATTAATTAATTATTATTCTGATTTGCTTTCTTTCAGGAAAAGGAATCTCCCTAAATTTTATTCATGCACATTTGTAGGTTGAACTCTAGTTACCAAAATAGAGTCTAATTGTCCTAACAAAGTCATATTATAAATGGAGTTGTTATCAGTGACCGATAAATTGAGTATAAAAGGAATCAATTGTCATTTAGTTTTAGACGATCAATGGATTAATGTATAAAATATGAACAATAATACATAACTAAAATATAATGGAGATCTCACCTATAAAGACAACATATTATTTATTTGTTTCCCTTACATGTCATCCATTAAACTTTGATGACGTTTGGTTTTTGTGTAGAATTGTATCGAGTATCCCAGCCTATTTGATAAAAATTAAGTTTATACAAATGAGAACATGAATGTACGTATGTGGACCCGAATTTTTCACATGCTTGTTGCTACTTATTTTTGTTATTTTTTTAAGGTAAAACAAAATAAGAAACTAAAACCCTAAAAAACTTTACTCCTTAAATTTTGGAAAAACATGTTTTCAAAAATCTCGAGTTTAGGTTTGGGGATCAAGTTACCTATCGGGAAGGTACCTTAAAAAGGTAACACCCCTCTAAGCCCTAAAGAGGTCCCTACTAGCTAAGTTAAGGGAAGTATGTGAATTAGTCAGTTGATTGAGGATACCTAGGTAGGCCAAAGTGATTTCAAAACTCTATTATTCCAAACAAGAAAGTCAAAATCACAATCATAAAGAAAAGTTAAGGTGCATACCTGGACTGCCTCTTAAGCGCTATCATGAGACATCAAAGTTAGTTCAAGCAACAAAATATATAACGTACAACATGCATTTTATTCTATTCAAGAGACCAGACACTAGTCAAATCAATCTAAAACACAATCAAACATGAAGGTACTTTATACACAAAGCATATCTATCTATAGAACTTAAAAGGATAAAAGGGGGAGAAGCGTACTTGGATAGCATGCATAAGTTACAAAGTGCTTCCAAAAATGCTAGAGTGGGTTAGGACAAGTATAATGACAAATAATAATCATAGTGAATCATAATACACATTGTACATTCATAATTCAAATGAAATAGCAAGAACTTAGCAAGATCGAATGACAAGGAAAAAAATAATCTCGAAGACATACATCTCATGCAATCAACAAAACAAACCTTAATAAACTGTCAAAAATTAGTTTGAGACCCAAAATAACATTAACTATTGTATATGACATACATGAAATTCAAGGTTAAAGCTAAACTAATGTACAAGAGAGTTAAAGAAAAATCAAAATTAGTGACCAAGACAAGACATGCAACAAAGGAGTGGAATAATAGCCTTTATAAGAAAAATCCTAATTAAATTCTTAGGAGCATTATTCAATCATGGAATGAATTATATAACATCCTATTTATGTCTAACATACAATACCAAAACCAAGGTCGAGCCAAGATAAGTCAGATAACTCCAAAATAAATAACAAACTCAAGTAAAGTACAAAATCATCAACATGCAGTCAGAATAAGAAGCATCACAAAACAAATCTTAAAAAAATATATATATCTTGAAGTGGAATTTAATTGCAAAAATTTTTTGGAAACATCTCTTACACGTATGGAACAATATAAAAATGCCCAAACACTCTTTCAAATAATAGATTTAAGAAAAAACACCAAAAAGTTCCAGAAGGTATAGAACCAAGCAGAAAATAGTAACCAGGGTAAACTGAAGTTTAAAAAATAGGTAGAGGGTTTCTAAATTCATAAAAAATCATACAAGTCATTTAAGATGTCTATATTGTACAAAAAATAAATCCAAGGTTAGAAAGCATTCACAAGAATTTTTAAAACACTATAATTCATTAGTTCTTCAGAAGACATGTGGTCACGTGCAGTAGGTGCGACTTTGAAAAATAATATCTCTCTCTAGAAGACATGCATTTCAACATTTTATGTGTTAAAATTCAATTTCTAGAACTCACAAATTCAGAAAAAATGTCAAATCAAATTTAGAAAGACATCTATTAATTTACTTTTATAAAAACATTTCAGGTGTCCAAAACTAGGCAGAAACAAAACCTGTCAAAAAGATTAACTCATATGTCCAATTTGAAAAATGCTTTTTAACTTAAAAAGCATAAAAACATAGGAAAAATTAACGAATTCGGAAACACGCAAACACAAACATGAGATTCACTAAAAATTCTAAAACACATTTTTATTTTTATTCACTCAACAAATACCACTAACACAAATAAATCCAAGGTTGTCATTTTCAGCTCATTGATTTTTATTTTTTACTAGGCCACCAACACCAAGCAATCCATGGCAGCATGCGTTATTTCAATTCATTGATTTTTATTTCTTTAGCCAAACCACTAAGTTAACATCTCACAATAGTTCACATTCACTTATTAATTCCTTTATTTTTAAATTCAAGCTACTAACATATCTTATAATCTACCACATTTCACATACTTAATAGAATTCTTAAAGTTCATAAGTGTATTCATCAACTTATTCACATGGGAACAAATAACCTAATAAACTAAAACAAATTCCTAAAAAATTTTGAGACAACGTATAATTGTTTTTGAACACCACATCAGGCTACAAGATTGGATCCAACAACACCAACTTGTAATCAGACATAAACTTAACCAAGAATTGATATCAATTCTACGGTATTTTTGTAATATTCATTTTATTTACTTTTTAATTTTTTTTTACTTTATGTATTTTTATTTAGTTAATATTTCCTATCCGGTAACATGTTTGAACCTATTCAATACTTGGTATGATCAAAGAAGCTGGAAGATGGATTTGGTATGGATAATGTAGCAGTGGTGAACGGTAGAGGGAAAATCACAAGATTATGTGATGACAATATGGGACGAGATCTTCTATTTATCCAAAATAATATTGCACGTGTGTTACACGACATTTTGAACAACTGCTATGGGATCGAAATGAATCAAACTAAAGATTTCAGATTGCTTATTGATGTTTTAAGGGATCCACGAGCATTTCATGAGTAAGATTATTCATATATTAGTTTTTATTAATTGTTTTAATTTATATTGATTATTAATTGATTGTTTCATTTGTGGTATAGTGATGTTTTCACAACCATACATAAGTATCCCTTATTTATGACCCCTTCTTGTCGTACTGCTTTTCGTTTGCTCGTCCACGTATCTTTGCTACAATATAGCATATCATCAAACGTGTTGGCCTGTAGGAGGACTTTGGCACATTTTTCTGCAAGATATCCATGTATTAGCTCTTCATGGACCCAATGAGTTAAAAATAATAATAGACCCAATTATAGCCAAGAATTGAATAGTGTTTTGGCATGACTAAGTTTTCATTTTTCAAATTACCCTTGGTCATTTTTTGTCTTCATGGTAAATCTTGTGGCTCATGATGTCATGGCAAGTTTAATTTATTTCTATTTTATTTATACATTATTTTTTTTTTATAAATCTAAAAGATGTATGTGTTAATGTAATGTAGGGAAATGCTCAAGTTTTAGACGAAGAGTTAAACCTTCTTTGGCCTGGTTTTCTTGGAATGGTATTATATATGCTATTAGCATTTCACATAAATTTTATTAACAGTAAGTGTTACATACAACATACTTATGCCATTTTTCTTATTAACTTTTCTAACACATTGAGATTCTCAATGTGCAATGGATAGATTGTGAAAAAAATTACTACATATTTTTTTACGAATTAATTATATTAATGACAAGTTTAACGTTTGTAGCATAATCAACTACTATAATGTCAAACCTATTAAAGACAATATATATGAAGCAGAAGCAAAAAGAAACTATTTTAGGTTGGTGACTTTGAAAACAGTGCATCCAAACGAGAGAGAATTTCGTTCCTATGATATTGCGGGAACTTTGGATAAGCAGTATGTGTTAACTGGCTATCATAGTTTTGTAAAATCTGGACAACGTATAATTGTTTTTTAACTCCACATCAGCCTACAAGATTGGATACGACAGCACCAACTTGTAATCGGTCATAGACTTAAGCAAGAATTGATATCAATTCTATGATATTTTTGTAATAAATATTTCTTTTCTTTTTTTTTTTTAGTTTTTAACGTTTTTTTATTTTATACATTTTTATTTAGTTAATATTTCCTATTCGATGACATGTTTGGAGTTATTCAATACTTGGTATCTTCAAAGAAGCTTGAAAATGAATTTGGTATGGATAATGTAGCAATGGACAACGAGAAAGGGAAAATTACTAGATTAGGTGATTACAATATGGCACTAGATCTTTAGTTTCTCCATAGTAATATTGTATGTGTGTTACACGACATTTTGAACAACTGCTATGGGCTCGAAATAACCCAAACTAATGATTTCAGATTGCTTATTGATGTTTTAAGGGATCCACGAACATTTCATGAGTAAGATTATTCATATATTAACTTTTATTTATTGTTTTAATTTATATTAATTATTAATTGTTGGTTTTATTTGTTGTACAATGATGTTTTCACGACCATACATAAGCATCCCTTATTTATCACCCCTTCTTGCCGTACTCCTTTTCGTTTGCTCGCCCACGTATCTCAGCTTCAATATAGAAGATCATCAAACATGTCGGCGTTTAGGAGGACTTTGGCACATATTTCTACAGGATATCCATGTATTAGCTCTTCCTGGACCCAATGCATGAAAAATAATAATAGACCAAATTAAAGGTAAGAATTAAAAAGGGTTTTGGCATGGCCAAGTTCTCATTATTCAAATTACCCTTGGTCATTTTTCTTCTTCATGGGGAATCTTGTAGCTCATGATGTCGTGGCAAGTTTAATTTATTTTTGTTTTACTTATACATTATTTTTTTTTATAAATCTAAAAGATGTATGTCTTAATGTAATGTAGGGAAATGCTAAAGTTTTAGATGAAGAGTTAAACCTTCTTTGGCTCGATTTGCTTGGGATGGTATTCTATATGCTACTAGCATTTCACATAAATTTGATTAACAGTAAGTGTTATAGACAACATACTTATGATATTTTTTTTTATTTACTTCTCTAACACATTGAGAGTCTCAATGTGCAGTGGATAGATTGTGAAAAAAATTAGTATATATTTTTTTACGAATTATTGATATTAGTGACAGATTTAACGTTCCTAGTACTATCAGCTACTATAATGTCAAACATATTAAAGACAATAGATATGAAGGAGAAGCAAAAGGAAACTATTTTAGGTTGATGACTTTGAAAACAATGCATCCAAATAACAGAGAATTTCGTTAGTATGATATTACGGGATCTTTGGATAAGTAGTATATGTTAGCTGGCTATCATAGTTTTGTAAAATATGGACAACGAACAATTGTTTTTTAACTCCACGTCTGCCTACAAGATTGGATACAACAACACCAACTTGTAATCGAACATAGACTTAAGCACGAATTGATATCAATTCTACGGTATTTTTGTAATAAATATTTTATTTACTTTTTAATGTTTTTTTATTTTATATATTTTTATTTAGTTAATATTTCCTATCTAGTGACATGTCTAAAGCTATTCAATACTTGGTATCATGAAAGAAGCTGGAAGATGGATTTGGTATGGATAATGTAGCAGTGGTGAACGGTAGAGGGAAAATGACAAGATGATGTGATGACAATATGGGACTAGATCTTCAGTTTATCAATCATAATATTGCACGTGTGTATCACAACATTTTGAACCACTGCTATGGGCTCGAAATAATTCTAACTAATGATTTCAGATTGCTTATTGATGTTTTAAGGGATCCACGAGCATTTCATGAGTAAGATTATTCATATATTAATTTTTATTTATTGTTTTAATTTATATTAATTATTAAATATTGGTTTTATTTGTTGTACAATGATGTTTTTACGACCATACATAAGCATCCCTTATTTATGACTCCTTCTTGTAGTACTACTTTTCGTTTGCTCGCCTATGTATATCTACTTCAATATAACAGATCATCAAACATGTCGGCCTTTAGGAGGACTTTCACAAATATTTCTGCAGGATATCCATGTATTAGTTTTTCATGGACCCACTGGGTTAAAAATAATAATAGACCAAATTATAGCCAAGAATTGAAAAGGGTTTTGGCATGGCCAAGTTCTAATTATTCAAATTACCCTTGGTCATTTTTTGTTTTCATGGGAAATCTTGTAGCTCATTATGCCATGACAAGTTTAATTTATTTCTGTTTTATTTATACATTTTTTTTTTTTTTATAAATCTATAAGATATATGTGTTTATGTAATGTAGGGAAATGCTCAAGTTTTAAACAAAGAGTTAAACCTTCTTTTGCTTGGTTTTTTTTGGGATGGTATTCCATATGGTACTATCATTTCACATAAATTTCATTAATAGAAAGTGTTGTATTGAACATACTTATGCCATTTTTTTTATTAACATTTCTAACATCTTGAGAGTCTCAATGTGTAGTGGATAGATTGTGAAAAAAATTAGTATATATTTTTTTACAAATGATTGATATTAATGACAGGTTCAACGTCTGTAACACTATCAGCTACTATAATGCCAGACATATTAAAGACAATATATATGAAGCAATAGAAAAAGCAAACTATTTTAGGTTGTTGACTTTGAAAACGGTGCATCCAAATAACAGAGAATTTCGTTCCCATGATATTGCGGGAACTTTGGATAAGCAGTATGTGTTAGCTAGTAATCATAGTTTTGTAAAATCTAGACCACGTATAATATTTTTTTAACACCACATCAGCCTACAAGATTGGATACGACCACACCGATTTGTAATCAGACATAGAATTAACCAAGAATTGATATCAATTCCATGGTATTTTTGTAATACATATTTTATTTACCTTTTAATTTTTTTATTTTATCTATTTTTATTTTTTTAATATTTCCTATCTGGTGACATGTTTGAAGATATTCAAT
Organism: Vitis amurensis; assembly: GCA_037355405.1. Classification (NCBI taxonomy): domain Eukaryota; kingdom Viridiplantae; phylum Streptophyta; class Magnoliopsida; order Vitales; family Vitaceae; genus Vitis; species Vitis amurensis. Next base: position 13,436 of record JBAPGN010000533.1, on the reverse strand, counting down.
ACTTGGTATCATCAAAGAAGCTGGACGATGGATTTGGTATGGATAATGTAGTAGTGGTGAATGGTAGAATTAAAATCACAAGGTCATTTCATGACAATATGGGACTAGATCTTCAGTTTATCCATAATATTATTGCACGTGTCTTGCACGACTTTTTGAGCAATTGTTATGGGCTCGAAATGAATCAAACTAATGATATCAGATTGCTTATTGATGTTTTAAGGGATCACCGAGCATTTCATGAGTATGATTATTCATATATTAATTTTATTTATTGTTTTAATTTATATTAATTATTAATTGTTGGTTTTATTTGTTGTACACTAATGTTTTCACGACCATACATAAGCATTCCTTGTTTATGACCCCTTCTTGTCGTACTACTTTTCGTTTTCTCGCCCACGTATCTCTGCTTCGATATAGAATATCATCAAATGTGTTGGCCTTTAAAAGGACTTTGGCACATTTCTGCAGGATATCCATGTATTAGCTCTTCGTGGACCCAATGGGTGAAAAATAAAAATAGACCAAATTATAGCCAAGAATTGGAAAGGGTTTTGGCATGGCCAAGTTCTCATTATTCAAATTACCCTTGGTCATTTTTTTTCTTCATGGGGAATCTTGTAGCTCATGATGCCGTGGCAACTTTAATTTATTTTTGTTTTATTTATACATTATTTTTTTTAAATCTAAAAGACGTATGTGTTAATGTAATGTTGGGAAATGCTGAAATTTTAGACGAAGAGTTAAACCTTCTTTGGCTTTGTTTTCTTGGGATGGTATTCTATATGCTACTAGCATTTCACATAAATTTGATTTAGAGTAAGAGTTACATACAACATACATATGCCATTTTTTTATTTTTTTATTAACTTTTCTAACACATTGAGAGTCTCAATGTGCAATGGATAGATTGTGAAAAAAAATTACTATACATTTTTTTTTACAATTATTGATATTAATTAAAGGTTTAACGTTCGTACCACTATCGGCTACTATAATGTCAAACTTATTATACAAAATATATGTGATGCAGAAGCAAAAGAAAACTATTTTAGGTTGGTGACTTTGAAAACGGTGCATCCAAATAATAGAGAATTTCTTTCCTATGATATTGTAGGAACTTTGGATAAGCAGTATGTGTTAGCTGACAATCATAGTTTTGTGAAATCTGGACAACGTATAATATTTTTTTAACACGACATCAGCCTACAAGATTGGATACGACAACACCAACTTGTAATCGGACATAGACTTAACCAAGAATTGATATCAATTCTTTGGTATTTTTGTAATACATATTTTATTTACTTTTTAATTTTTTTATTTTCTATATTTTTATTTGCTTATTATTTCCTATTCGGTGACATGTTTGAAGGAATTCAATACTTGGTATCATAAAAGAAGTTGGAAGATGGATTTGGTATGGATAATGTAGCAGTCGTCAACGGTAGAGGGAAATTACAAGATTATGTGATGACAATATAGGACTTGACCTTAAGTTTATCCATAATAATATTGCACGTGTATTACATGACACTTTGAACGACTGCTATGGGCTCGAAATAAATCAAACTAATGATTTCAAATTGCTTATTGATGTTTTAAGCGATACACGAGCATTTCATGAGTACGATTATTCAAGTATTAATTTTTATTTATTGTTTTAATTTATATTAATTATTAATTATTGGTTTTATTTATTGTAAAGTGATGTTCTCACGACCATACATAAGCATTCCTTATTTATGATCCCTTCTTGCCGTACTACTTTTCGTTGGCTCGCCCATGTATCTCTGCTTCGATATAGCATATCATCAAACGTGTTGGCCTTGAGGAGGACTTTGGCACATATTTCTACAGGATATCCATGTATTAGCTCTTCATGGGCCCAATGGGTGAAAAATAATAATAGACAAAATTATAGCCAAAAATTGAAAAGGGTTTTTGCATGGCCAAGTTCTCATTATTCAAATTACCCTTGATCATTTTTTTTCTTCATGGGGAATCTTGTAGCTCATGATGTCATGGCCACTTTAATTTATTTTTGTTTTATTTATACATTATTTTTTTTTATAAATCTAAAAGACGTATGTGTTAATGTAATGTAGGGAAATGCTGAAGTTTTATACGAATAGTTAAACCTTCTTTGGCTTTGTTTTCTTGGGATGGTATTCTATATGCTACTAGCATTTCACTTAAATTTGATTAAGAGTAAGTGTTACAAACAACATACTTATGCCATTATTTATTTATTTTTTATTAAATTTTCTAACGCATTGAGAGTCTCAATGTGTAGTGGATAGATTGTGAAAAAAATTACTCTATATATTTTTACAAATGATTGATATTAATGAAAGGTTTAACATCCGTAGCACTATCAGCTACTGTAATGTCAAACATATTAAAGACAATATATATGATGTAGGTTGGTGACTTTGAAAACGGTGCATCCAAATAACAGAGAATTTCATTCTTATGATATTGCACAAACTTTGGATAAGCAGTATGTGTTAGTTGGCAATCATAGTTTTGTCAAAATCTGGACAACGAATACTATTTTTTTACCTCCACATCAGCCTACAAGATTGGACACGACAAAACCAACTTGTAATCGGACATAGACTTAACCAAGAATTGATTTCAATTCTTCGGTATTTTTCTAATACATATTTTATTTACTTTTTATTTTTTTATTTTATATATTTTTATTTGGTTAATATTTCTTATTTGGTGACATGTTCGAAGCAATTCAATACTTAGTATCATCAAAGATGCTGGAAGATGGATTTGGTATGGATAATGTAGCAGTGGTGAACGGTAGAGGGAAATTACAAGATTATGTGATGACAATATAGGACAAGATCTTAAATTTATCCATAATAATATTGCACGTGTGTTACACGACATTTTGAACAACTGTTGTGGGCTCAAAATAAATCAAACTAATGATTTGAGATTGCTTATTGATGTTTTAAGGGATCCATGAGCATTTCATGAGTAAGATTATTCATATATTAATTTTTATTTATTGTTTTAATTTATATTAATTATTAATTGTTGGTTTTATTTTTTGTATAGTGATGTTTTCACGACCATACATAAACATCCCTTATTTCTGACCCCTTCTTGTCGTACTACTTTTCGTTTCCTCACCCATGTATCTTTGCTTCAATATAGCAGATCATCAAACGTGTGGTCCTTTAGGAGGACTTTGGCATATATTTACGTAGGATATTCATGTATTAGCTCTTCATGGACCCAATGGATGAAAAATAATAATAGACCAAATTATAGCCAATAATTGAAAAGGGTATTGGCGTGCCCAAGTTCTCATTATTCAAATTACCCTTGGTTATTTTTTTCTTCATGGGGAATCTTGTAGCTCATGATGTTGTGGCAACTTTAATTTATTTCTGTTTTATTTAAACATTTTTTTTATAAATCTAAAAGATGTATGTGTTATTGTAATGTAGGGAAATGATCAAGTTTTAGACGAAGAGTTAAACCTTTTTTGGCTTGGTTTCTTGGGATGGTACTCTATGTGCCACTAGCATTTCACATAAATTTGATTAAGAGTAAGTGTTACATACAACATACTTATGCCATTTTTTTTAATTGTTTTATTAACTTTTCTAAGACATTGAGAATCTCAATGTGCAGTCGATAGATTGTGAAAAAATTACTATATTTTTTTTTACGAATTATTGATATTAATGAAATGTTTAACGTTTGTAGCACTATCAGCTACTATAATGTCAAACATATTAAAGATAATATATATGAGGCAAAAGCAAAAGGAAACTATTTTAGGTTGGTGACTTTTGAAACAATGCATCCAAATAACAGAGAATTTTGTCCCTATGATATTGCAGGAACTTTGGATAAGCAGTATGTGTTAGCTGGCTATCATAGTTTTGTAAAATCTGGACAACGTAAAATCTTTTTTTAACTCCACATCAGCCTACAAGATTGGATACGACAACACCAACTTGTAATCGGACATAGACTTAACCAAGAATTGATATCAATTCTTCGGTATTTTTTTTTGTACACTGATGTTTTCACCACCATACATAAGCATCCCTTATTTATGACCCCTTATTGCTGTACTACTTTTCATTTGCTCGCTGATTCACGCTTGACTTCCCAGCCGGGTCTTTTAATCAAAAACATTTATAAAACCTATGACCTTATACTGGCGTAGCAAAGCTACTATAGTATAGCAGTTCTAGGGTCGAACTCAGGGATGGGTTTTCACTCTACCAATGATAGCCTCTAAATTAGAAATTGATTCTGATGATTTCCTTTAACACAAACTTTAAATTTAAAAGAAAATAAAATTGTTTTGAAAGTGGTGATTTAAACTAAACTCACATAGAACTAAGTAAAAAGTGGAAGAAAGAAAGTCTCCCGGAGCTAAGGGTTGCTAGGTTCAAGTGCCAGATGCAAAGTGGAAAATTCCGGATTTTTCTCCTCGCATTGGGGATTTAACCTATAGTTATTTCCCGAACCGGTATAGGTTTGACAATGAAGATTTAATCCATAAAAAGTCACTAGAGATGGTAGTCAAGGTCCATTAATGACTTAAGACACTATGGACTATCACCTTGAATCACTTTCCACTGGCTCGTATATGATAACTAATGGACTGATATGGATCTAGCAATAAGCATCCACAGAGACCTTAAGCTTACCATGTATTGGCCAGTCAAAGTGATCCTAAGGGATTTAAGGCAAAACCTTGGCTTTAAAAGCCATTTATGGACTCCAACCACCTGAATTCAATGCACGGAAACTTTCCACCTTTTAATCTGGACTTTTCACCTAGCTTCCTTCACTCCAAGAAACTAAATGTTTAGCCTCTCATCCTCTGGGAAAACATCCTCAGAGGGTGTTTGGCTTGCAAGAAAATAGAAAATAGAAGAGAGAAAATGAAAGCAAAAGAGATCTCTGTATTTCACTAAGTAACTAATTTACATTGGTCTCCTGGAGAAAGCTCCCCGAAAGATACATTTTCAGTGATTACAAGAGAAATTATATAGGAAGGTAATTTTACCCTTCCTTGGATACTTCCTAGCTAAGGAATTACATGAGTGGTTGAATACAAGGAGAAAATGGAAATTTAAACACAAAAATATCAGAAGAAAAAGAGTCGGCAAAAATATCCAATTTTCGCACGCTGAGTTCCAATTTCGCATGTTGGTTTGAGGTGTGCGAAATTCTCGCACAGTGGACTGATGATTTCGCACCTTAAACAGTGGTGTGCGAAATTGTCCCTCAGCTTGATGCAGTTGTCTTGCGAAGTCCGTATCTTCCTCATTTCAGCTCCAAATCATACATGGTTTAAACCATTGGATTCTTGACTTTCTGAGCTTCGAAATGGTATATAGAATGTAAACAATGGACTTCGGGAAGTGCTCCAAAAGTGCACTAAAAGACTGCAGCTGTGTACCCTGTTTTCATCCCCTGTTTTCTTCTTCTCCATTGTTTCTTCCTTGTAAACTTTGAACGGCTAAGGCAAAGGATTATGAGGCTCCAAAGCTTGATTTCTTCAAAAATCAAAGCTTCCAAAAGCTTTGCCATGAACTATAAATAGCTCTCCCTCATTCTTAAATTGCTTTGGTGAGCATAAAGCTATCAAAAAGCACCAAAACTTAACACAATTGTTAGAAATCTGATTGCAAGGGTCCCTAACATGTTAATCAAGTTAAAAGGTAATAATTACTACTCAAGGGTGTTTAAAAGAGCTAATTACAAGCTACAAAATAGCATGTTTTGAGTAGTAATCACTCCCCCCAACCGACATATTGCTAGTCCCTTAGCAATTAAGGAGAGAAAAACTAAGTAAACGTAAAAATATACATAAAAGAAGTCATGCAATTCATTCCAAAAAATAATTGAGTGGCATGACTGATATCCAAACACATCTCTCCTGGTGAACTAAAGATATGAAGATTCAAAATGCAATAGGAGTTATCAAAGCTTAAACTTAAACAAAAAGTACAAAGAGTGGAGATTATGCAATTAAGTATCAAAAGAAACTCTACTCTCAAGGTTCCAAATCAAACTCTTCCATAAAAAGCTAAGTGTTAATGAGATTAGCTTCCGGATATAGTATATACAACTATCCTCACCCTCCAACCTAAGCTTTATGCTTGAACATTGGCAAAATTAATCAACTCTTAGTAGGTTAGGAACGCACCTTCTTATTCACAATTCTTTTTACTCACTAATCTTTAACCAATTCACCTATGTAGCAAGCAGAGGATCGATGACTCCCAACCAATCAAGGTTTAGGGCATCGGGTTTTAAAGGCTTTCGCCACCCCTTCGGATCATGCTTAGGTTTCAAGGAAAGAATAGAAGCTTATTTTTTTTTTTTTTTCAAAGACTCATTGGTCTTTATGAGGTGTCCCAACACTATTAAAGAGAGGTTAAGTAATGAACCAAGTCAAAATTTTCCTAAGCTTAGAAGGTGAGAAAGTTTTACATCATATATCCGGGATCTAATGTGCACAGTGTGTGTAAAGCTTGAAATGGAAGAAGTAAGTTTGAAATCAAAGAGGCTTCAATAGATTATCAACTTTGAAAGCATAAAACAAACTCTAAGACTTAAATAATTAAGTTAAAACTCGACTTATCCTATTTTATTTTTGAGAAATTATCTTTAACAACCATAGAGAATGATTCAAAAAACTTTTAAAAATTTTAAATTTAAAGCAAAAATCAACTAAAATACCAAAATGACTTAATATTAACAACAAAACTTCCTTTCTCAACTCTCCCCCCAACCAAGTTGAACATTGTCCTCAATGTTTCAAAAGCGATTAAAATAAAGGGAGGAAGTGGTACCTCCTGAGTGAGACAAAGTCTGAGTGTAAAGGAGGTAAGGAGTGCTTTAAACCACATGTTGCAAAGACAAAAGAGTAATGAGAAAAGGGAATATAATCAAAAAGGATATATATATATATATATATTACTTGGTCAAGAACTATACAAAGCATGATTTCAAGTAATACTTCCAATCCCAGTTTATAACATATGCAAAAGATGGGATTTACAAGTCTAATATAAAAAACAAGTAAAACATAAAAACATCAGATATGAGGGGGGTCATGTGATGGCTCTGCTCTGGTCTCCTCCTCTGGTATGGTCTGCTCAGCTGGTGCAGACCTATCATGCCCAAGAGGAGTCTGCATACTCAGATGCTGCTGAATCTGATGAAGGATCGTGGTATGCTGAGCCTGAGTAGCAATGATCTGATCCTGGTGTGCACGAATAGTGGCCATCTGGTGGATGATAGAATCCTGAGCAGTGCTCAGTGTCTGCAATGAACGCACTAAGCCTCTGAACTCCTCAATAGAAACAGTGACAGTAGGCTCAGATGAAGGAGGAGGTGCTGGAGTAGCTGGCATGACTGGTGGAGCATCCGAAGTGATAGGAGAAGAAGGATGTATAGCCTCGGGCATATCCACTGAGGTGTGTGCTGCAGGGGCAGGGGGTGTAGTGTCAGTGAGAATCTCATCCTGCTGGGCCTGAGGTAGCTGCTCATCTCGGGGAAGCTTTGGAGGTGCAGGCACAACTGGGGCTCCTTGGGGTGCAAAATAGGCTACCAAGTGATGCCATTTGTCGAGAGAGAAGTCCTCTCGGCAATGGCGGCGCCTCTCAAGACGGGGCTCTTCAGGAAAGCCCAGGTGCTCTAAAATCTGGCAGAGGAGTCTGGGGAATAGTAATGGGATGCCATCTGCCCTCTGAAGCTTCTTCTGATGGACTTTCTCTTCAAAGTGAAGAAGAGAAGTCATAATCAAATGATGAGGGCCGAAGAAATAGCCCTCAGAAATCCTAAATAATGCCTCAAGTATAGCTCCTCTCCTCTGAACTTTATGCTGAAGGGGGAATAGGTTGGCACGCAGGAGCACATCAATGAGGAGCATCCCAGATGGAAGCTCTCTCCTGGTCAATACCGAGGCTGTAGAAGTCCCCCTGGACAAAATGCGAACCATGTCACTCTGAGAAAATGAGGACCACTCCCTGAAGTCTGCCTGAATCACAGGCTCATATGGTATACGGAGGGCCTCAGCAATGTGACGAGCTCCAATGGCACCCTGGCGTCCGTCTATAGTAAATTGGATGAGGGTAGGATTGCGGAGACCTCGAGTAGTCATAGATTGATAAAAATCTATAACTACTCTGGGATAGTAGAATTGCCTAGGAGTGAGAAAAGACTCCATGTGATACCTCTGCAGCAGTCGGAATGAATCTCTGAGCTCTGGCTGCTGTCTGAAGGCCTCTATATCAAAATAGGTCTCGGAATGAAATGATCTATCTCTGCAATCCAAGTTGCCCTCTATCGGTGGTCCGGCTAGCATGGGACGCCTAATAACGGCCTCAAGAGGCATGTCCACAGGAATCCGACGCTCCTCTGAAACTGGCTCTGGCTGAGGTGCGTGAGATGGCTCTCCAGGACCCGAGAACCTGGACTTCTTCGCTGGTGGCCGAGAAACAAAGCTCACGGCTTGCTCGGCTGATGGCACAGGGCCCGTGGGTGGCCTCCGGGTGGGGTATCGGCGCTGAGAAGGAACTAGATGGGGGAATGGCCGGGGTCTGAACAGGAGGTGAAGGCGCGGCTCCCATGGCGGCTCGCTGTGGTGGAGGTCTCGGTGAGGATGGGGAAGCGGAATGGCCTCCTCTGGTCTTCGCCATGGCCGAAATGAAGGTAAGTGACTATTCGGGATTCCAGAGGTTTTTCAGTTGGTGCGCGGGAGAGTCCTTTGAGCTTCTGGACCTCAAGGGTTTAAATAGAAATGAGTTTTAAGGGGTTTCTGCCGTTTTAAAATCTTCCAAGGGCATCCGAAAAGTCGTTTTTGAACGTTAGGCACAATTTCGGGGGTAAAATTTTAATTTAAAAGTCTATTTTAAATTTTTAGAACTTAAAATTTTACCGTGCGAAATTTTCGCACCTTGGCCTGCCCATTTCGCACCTTAGAATTGGGTGTGCGAAAATGGCACCCTTTTTGCTAAGGATTTCGCACCTTGAAACTGGGGTGTGCGAAATTTTCGCACCTTGAATAGGGGTGTGCGAAATTTTCGCACACTGTTTCGCACCGTGCGAAAATCAGCTTGAGGTGTGCGAAATTGGCACACGTGTGCCTGGAGAGGATTTCGCACAGTGCGAAAATTTTCGCACCTTCCACAGTGGTGTGCGAAATTGGATTTTAGGAAATTCGCACCTTGAAAAGGGGTTTCGCACCTTGAAATTGATTTCGCACCTTGAGGTAGGGGTGTGCGAAAATGGCTTCTGTTGGCCCAAGGATTTCGCACCTTGGGGTAGGGGTGTGCGAAATTTTCGCACCTTGAAATCAGGTGTGCGAAAATTTGGCACCTTGAAATTAAATGCTCTGTTTCCTTGGCCTTACTCCCCTGTTCTGCTTTTGAAGAGCTCTCCTCACCTTTCATGATTCTTTTCTGAAATTTATCATGAAAATTGACTTGAATTAAGACAAAATAAACTAAGATTAAGGAAAAATTAAAATATAAAGAAATAATAATAATAATAACTATAAAACTATAACAAAAAATTCATGGACTTCTTTAGCCCATGATACCCTGCTTTTCCTCAGAGATGTGGTGGTTCAAGGAGATTGATCTCCTCCTTGTCTGTACTGTAAGGCTCTAAGAATGGCTTGAGACGATGGCCATTGACTTTGAAGGTTTGATTGCCTGTGGGATTGAATATTTCCACCACTCCATTGGGATGCACCTCATGGATTATGAAAGGACCCGTCCACCTTGATTTCAATTTACCTGGAAAGAGATGAAGTTTAGAGTCATAAAGCAAAACTTTTTATCCTTTGGTAAAATTTTTCTGATTTACCAACTGATCATGCCATTTTTTCAATCTTGCTTTGGCAATTTTTGAATTGAGGTATGCATCATTCCTCTGTTCCTCCAATTCATTCAAATCTAAACATCTCTTTAACCCGGCTCTTGACAAATCCATGTTGAGCTTTTTGATTGCCCACCATGCTTTATACTCAATTTCCACTGGAAGGTGACACGCTTTGCCATAAACAAGGCGATAGGGAGACATTCCTAGAATGGTCTTGTAAGCGGTCCTATAAGCCCATAAGGAATCCAGGAGCGTGATAGACCAATCCTTCCTATTCACATTGACCACCTTCATCAATATATTCTTGATCTCACGGTTGGCCAACTCAACTTGGCCACTTGTTTGAGGGTGATAAGGTGTAGCTACCTTGTGCTTAACCCTATATTTGGCTAGAAGAGTCTCAAAAGGTTTATTGCAAAAGTGGGTTCCCCCGTCACTTATAATGGCTTTTGGCACTCCAAATCTTGCAAAGATGTTGTCCTTGAGGAATTTAAGTACCACCTTATGATCATTGCTCCTACATGGGATTGCTTCTACCCACTTAGAGACATAATCCACTCCTACCAAGATGTAGGAATGCCAAATGACATTGGAAATGGTCCCATAAAGTCTATACCCCAGACATCAAAGATATCCACTATTAAGATGGGGTTCAAGGGCATCATATTTCGGCGTGTCAGCTTACCAAGCCTTTGACACCGATCACATGCCTTACACATAGCATGGGCATCCTTGAAAAGAGAGGGCCACCAGAAGCCTGATTGGATCACTTTCATTGCTGTTTTCTGGGAGGCAAAATGACCTCCACATGCACTATCATGGCAATGGGAAAGAATTCCCGATTGCTCTTGCTCAGGAACACATTTCCTTATAATTTGATCTGCACAATATTTGAAAAGAAAAGGTTCCTCCCAATAATAGGCATGGATCTTAGCCAAGAAATGCCTCTTGTCTTGAGCACTCCACTCACTTGGTACTTCTCCAGTAACCAAAAAGTTTGCAATGTGAGAATACCATGGAGCTATATCTACTGACATGAGAGACTCCTCAGGGAAGTCATCATTGATAGGCAGACCATGTGAGTCATGTGATATCACAAGTCTAGACAAGTGATTAGCTACCACATTTTCTACCCCCTTTTTATCCCTGATTTGGAGATTGAATTCTTGGAGTAAAAGAATCCATCTTATCAATTTTGCCTTGGCATCCTGCTTGGTTAGCAAGTACTTCAAAGCAGAATGGTCAGTGAACACCACTATGGAGGACCCTACTAAATAAGCACGAAACTTATCTAAGGCAAAAACTACTGCCAACAACTCCTTCTCAGTAGTTGTGTAGTTCTTTTGAGCCTCATTCAAAGTTCTGCTTGCATAATAGATCACATAGGGCTTTCCATCCTCTCTTTGTCCTAAAACAGCCCCCATAGCAAGATCACTTGAGTCACACATTACCTCAAAAGGTAATTTCCAATTTGGGGCTCTAACTATTGGTGCAATTGTGAGGAATTGCTTCAATTCCTCAAAACTTCTCTGACACTTCTCATCCCACACAAATTTGGCATCCTTTACCAAAAGCTCACACAGAGGTTTTGAGATTTTTGAGAAATCCTTAATGAACCTCCTATAGAACCCTGCATGTCCAAGGAATTGCCTAATTCCTTTAACATTTGTGGGAGGTGGCAACTTAACAATCAGCTCCACCTTAGCCTTATCTACCTCAATGCCAATTTTTGGAGATGATATGTCCTAAGACAATTCCTTTTTGTACCATAAAGTGGCACTTCTCCCAATTTAGCACTAGGTCTTTCTCTATACATCTATTGGAGAACAGCTTCTAAATGCATCAAACACTCCTCATAAGAATTCCATACACAGTGATATCATCCATGAAAACTTCCATGATGCGTTCCACCATGTCACTGAAGATGCTTAGCATACATCTTTGGAAAGTTGCAGGAGCATTACATAGACCAAAGGGCATTCTCCTATATGCAAAAGTACCAAAAGGACAAGTGAAGGTTTGTTTTCTCTTGATCTTCCAATCAATTTCTATTGGAAGTACCCTGATATAGCCATCTAAGAAACAATAGAAAGGATGTCCTGAAACTCTCTCAAGGACTTGGTCCATGAAAGGCAGTGGAAAATGGTCCTTCTAGTTACTGAATTCAACCTCCTATAGTCTATACACACTCTCCATCCTGAAGTAGGAGTGTAGAGACTTCTTCCCCTTTCTCATTCTGGATCACAGTGATTCCAGATTTCTTTGGGACTACTTGGGTGGGACTCACCCACAAGCCTATCTGAAATGGGATATATGATCCCAGCTTGAAGTAGCTTCAAAACTTCACTCCTCACCACCTCTTGCATGTGAGGATTCAGTCTCCTTTGGGGTTGCTTACTGGTTTTGCATCTTCCTCCATATAAATAATGGTGGGTGCACACCAAAGGGCTAATCCCTTTCAGATCAGAAATTTGCCATCCAATGGCTTTCTTACATTTTCTGAGGACTCCCTAAAAGACTATCCTCTTGATCAATAGTGAGGGTTGAGGAAATTACCACTGGACATTTCTCTCACTATCCCTCCAGTATGCATACTTCAACTCCAGAGGAAGTGGTTTTAAAATTAAGCTTTGGAGGGTCCTCTCAGCAAACTCCTTGTGAGTCTTCTGGTTGAACAGTGGTAAAGATCTTTCCGTCTCCTCAAAAGGGACATAATGGTAGTACATCAGAGCGTTCAGGGAACCCATCTTCAAGGACTTCCAGGCTTCAATTAGCTCTCCTCTAAACTCCTATCACAGTGCTCTTCAAACCAAAGTGTTGATCAAGCACACTTGCTCAAATCTTGCTTCCTCTTCAGGTAAAGATGCCTCTTACTAAATGGAATATGTTTTAACTTCCAATGTCATGTTCCAAATGTGAGCTGCTCAGCCACCTTCTACAATTAACAATAGTCTTTGCGGTAGCTTAAAGAAAAGTCTCCTAGGATGATTGGCACATAATTTTCTTCCTTGAACAGAGGAATCAGTATCAAGCACAACAAAATCCACAGGATGGTAGAATTTGTCCACTTGAACTAAGAACATCTCTATACTCCACCCTTGGGAATTTTGACAGACCTATCAGCTAAAGAGAAGGGTCATGGTTGTAGGCTTATCCTCCAAGTCCAGTTGTATTATAGACGACGTATGGGAGCAATTCACACTTGCATCCTAATCTAATAAAGCTTTTTCCACATGTGGTCTCCAATGTTGACTGATAGGTGGGACATCCCCGGATCTTTCTCACTTAACGGGGACTACTTTGATGATAGAAACTCACTTGCTCAGGAGGAAATGCATTTTATGTCAGCTTTAAACCTCCTCTTGACTGTGCACAAGTCCTTTTAGAAACTTTGCATATGTGGGGACTTGCTTTTCATATCAATTAAAGGTATATTCACCTTCAACTGCCTCAGCCCTTCAAGAATTTTTCTGATCGAATTTCTTGATTTCTTCTTTCCATGTAAAGCTTGAGGAAAGGAGGAGGCATTGTTTCTTCATCATATC
>JBAPGN010000532.1:0-26629 GCA_037355405.1 Vitis amurensis | reverse complement strand
CAAAAAAAAAAAAAAAAAAAAAAAAAGGAAAAAGAAAGAAAAGGAAAAAAAATGCCCGCCCCGGGGCCCCCTATCAAAACAAAAAATTAAATCTTTTAAGGGATTCTTAGAAACCGGGAATAAATCAAGTGGGGCCACTTGAAAATACTCCGGTCCCCCAAATGTTAATGTCTCAGTTGGACGAGTAGCCCAACCAAAAGCAAGCCAAATAGCGCTCAATTCAATAACATAATCTCCGTCTCGTAGTCTAAGCATCCTCCTTAACTTCAGATAAATATGCGATCCTTGCCCCGAATCATCAAGCTTGAGGCTTAGCATGTCAATCCCAAGCCAACGTCTGAAGACGGTAGGTAAAATAGGAAGTAAAGGTCGCATGGTGATAGGAGCGCCCAAGACTGGGGGTGACAACATAGGTACTTCCGGATCTCTCGAATGCCGCGCTGACACTGATCATCCCAAACAGGTGGTTGATCCTTCCTCAAGAGTCCGAAAATGGCTCACAGATGTCCTGTCAGTTCTGGCGTAATCTGATTGATGTACTGAAGTCTACCAAAGAAGCCTTGACCTCTCTCTCTGTTTCTGCCTGTGCATACATGTCCAGGATTGCTCTGTTATCGGACTACACTATGCTCTCTCACTGACCAGGATACCGCAAGAGTTTCCTAGAAGTCATCCCCGTAAAGTGCACTTCTTAGGATTCATTCATCTGAACTCTCTGACCTTAAGAACCCTCAAGAGCTGCCAAGTGATGATCTATCCGGGATTTCACTATCATGTAGTCTAGTAAACTGACATCCCGATGCATCATGTATGGAAGATAGTGGTCGTACTCTTGATATGTGGCTCTGCGTTACTTCAATCCGATGGCATGACTTATTAGCATAAGATCGCCCCGTAAGTGAAGACGTTCTTCTCGATGTCGCTCTTGGAGCCATCAGATTACTGTAATCGAAAATCCGTCATAAAAGGACAGCATGAATGACCGCCGTAACTGTCAACTAGCATGTCTGAGTGGGAAGAGGAAAATATCTCTTAGGACTGGTGCCTTGTTGAGATTCGAAATAAAAACAAGACTCTCACTTGCGTCTCTTTTTGGAAGGGCGACATTGGCCAGCTGACTCCGGGTATCCCAGCTTAATAAGAGATCCTACACCTGAAGTGCTTACTGGATATCCTCTTTTCACCTGAGCTCCAACGTGGTGTCAATACGTCTAACTTGCTTACGCCGTCTGGCATGGGCAGAAGTGGCAAACGATGCTGGACGATAGATGGATTCATAGGCCTGCATGTCCTATAGGCATCGCGAAAACGTCCAATAGATCTGACAGCTGGATGAGGCTATCTTCTCATCTGTAGACAAATCGATTCGATTCGTCACTTCCTCTAGGCTGATTTATATCAGTGCCAAAGGTCAAATCTCGGTGTCCTACAGCAGGCAGGTGAAATCACTGATCAACGGGGTTGAACTCGGAATCGGGTGAAAGTCAGTCATCTGATCATGCTTGTGCAATATCATCATCTAATGTCAAATATCTGTGATGTGGGTGAAGATGGTTACAAGAATAGCTGAATATCAAATGAGAGCGCAGGCAATACCAAGACACGCTTCATATATCCATAGATGAATCATGCGAAAAACGTCAGATACGGGAGAGCGAACCCCGAATGAACGTAAATGAAAAGGTGGGTTCCAAAAAGTACGGATGTCTCTCACCATAGCAACGTATGGCTATCAATCAAGTATCAAAAGCTATTAAGGTCTAGGCAGATCAGAGATGGCCTGTGGTGCTTGATGACTGGGTGGAGGTGGGTGGTGGCAATATATGTGTCATACTAGCAACCATCGTGAGCAGGACCTGGCTGGCTGCTGCCATCTCCTCCTACCAAGGCTAGCTATAGGCTCTTGAATCGAACCATGCCTCAGCAAATTGATTCGTCGTAACTATCTGTGAATCCCATATCATTCTGATGATTGTCTCAGGTGGTTGACTGGTCGATACCCTAATAATCTACCTCAACTCTGATCCAAGAAGTCAAACCCAGACTGAACGTATCGATACTCTTACAACAGTGGAAATACTAGATAAGATACAG
Organism: Vitis amurensis; assembly: GCA_037355405.1. NCBI lineage: Eukaryota > Viridiplantae > Streptophyta > Magnoliopsida > Vitales > Vitaceae > Vitis > Vitis amurensis. The sequence goes on along the minus strand of JBAPGN010000532.1, from coordinate 24,535 downwards.
GGTAAGGGAAACCTCACAGAGCATGTCTATCAAATGTGTCGAAAGGTAGCCCGGAAGCAACCAAACTGATATCCAATCCTGAGCAGATATATAAGAGACTACTGCGAAGGTAACTAAACCTGTCACTACTAAACCAGCTCTGAAGGCCCCACGGATGCACCCGCGTGGTTCGGGAAGGAAATTCTGAATTGAAATGTCTAAGGCTCAAACTATAAGGTCAAGGTGGCTCTAAAAGGAGATAGGTGGACTTTAAAAGATCCCTAACAGAAGCGATCGTACCCTCCGGTGGTACGCAACCCTCTGCACACCTCCGAAGAGACGGGACGCTTCCATGCAAGGTGGGCATCACCTCCACACATGCACTACCTCGACATCCCAGGGGGTTTCCTATGGTGAAATCTCTCAAACTCTCAACGCTCAATGGTCGACTAGAGTGCACGGTGAATGGTGTGGGTGCATCCGAAAACCCTAAGAATCTAGAGTAGAAGAGGAAACACACTGGTCGCACGACTATCCATGAAACCTAGCTCGGGGCTATACAGGTCTTCAATGATCAGACTCTAATCAGCATCGATATGTCGGTCTCCTCCAGAACGCTCCCAGACATCGGTATAGCCCGTCGCTAGACCCTACTCCTAATCTCTAGCTCGGTCAGAGAACAAGCACACAGAAGGCCTCACACTTGCAATAGTGAAAACCGAGATGAAAGGGGTGACCGAAACCAAGAGAGTTGGAGATAGGGGGATAGAAGTGAGACCCACATAGACAAACGACATGCAATCAAGCAAAAGAAGGGCAGTCATTCGACATGCAGTCAGGCAGAGTACAAGATATATCACTCATGCACACACACAAGCTATGACAATCGGATGAAAAAGTGATACAAATACCCTGCTCAAAGACAAATAAGAGAATATATAATCTAGACAATCGACATGTCAAATCAAACGATGTATAACAATAAATCCATATATGCAAGGCGATCAAAACAATCATGGAAAAGAATAGAATCACTATGCTAGGCGAAACAAGATAGGCAATCAATATAATCAGCATGTCAATGTACTCAACAAACATGGCAACGAAGCACAGAAAACTCAAAATCCTCAATCAAGATAATCAACCAACATGATCAACATGTCAATGTCCCAAATGAAAACTCGGGAACTCTCAATGTGCAATCAAAAGATGAGTACCCACTGATCGACTCACCAAACGCCACATTTGCTTCACTTTAAGTTCAAGCTTGACCCTCTAAAAATCCCCAGCGGAGTCGCCATTTTGTGGACCCCGTATTTCGGCTCATGCGTTTCCCACTCGATGGCGAGCTCGATTTTAATTTGAAAAATGATTTTTATTGATTAAGAAAATGACTTGGAGTCGCCACTTATTTTTGTTTTATTTTTAAAAGGGTAAACAAAATAAGAAAGAAAACCCTAAGCACGACTCCTTATTTTGGAAAAGGTGATCTACGAAAAACCGGATCGGGCTCGGGGGTCAGGTTACTTATTGGGAAGGTACGGTAAAGACCATAGCACCCCTCTAAGTCCCTAAAGTCGGGTCTCTACTAATAAAATGAAACTGACGTGGCAATTGATAGGAAAATCAATGGATACCCAAATCGATTAGGTGCATATGGGAATCGAAGCATACAATAGAGAGCGACCAGAATAGGAGTGGATGCGTACCTGGGCCACAAACGAACAATGCGCTATCATAGAAATGGAGTCAATGCATAGTATAGAGTACGAAACATATCACATGCATCACTAAGCAGGGATTAACATTGTTCGAAGGAAAACTAGGTTTTTGAAATTCATTCAAGAATCAGAATCTTAGCGATTATTTGAAAATTGGAGTTTTGGAGATTATTTGAAAATTGGATTCTTGGGAATTAAATGTAAGAATGAGAATTTTAGAAATTAAATTTGAAAGAAAATGGAATTTTGAAAATTATTTGAGAGTTCGGGATTTTGAAAAAAATTAAATTACGAAAATTGGGACTTTGGGAATTAAACTTTGAAAGAGATGAGAAGTAGAAATTATGAAAATCGGATTATAAAAATTGGAAATCTTGGAAATCATTCGAAGCCAGAAGTTTTGGAAATAATAGTGATAATGATAATAATAAGCGACGGGATAAATACGAGAACTGGAGCATGGGAAATCGAAAATTAAATTCGGAAATTAGAGAATTGGAATTTCAGATAACTAAATTTGGAGATCGGGATTCTGATGAACTATTTAAAGGATTTTAAATAAATGAATAAGTGAATAAATAAATGAATGGAATAATGATGATGAAGTAATAATGATTGGATAAATAACTGCAAAAGATGAGATTTTTAGAGATTGGAGATTAAACTTAGAGATTGAAAATTTAAGAAATTATTTAGAGATGAGATTTTTAACATAATAAATAAATGGATGGGATAACATTAATAGCGAAAATAATCATTAAACAGCTAAATGTGAACAGTGGGGTTTTTGATATTGGAAATTAAATTTGGAAGTTGGGTTCTGAAGAATTGAACTTTAATGGTTGGAATAAATAAATAAGTATGGAATAATAATGCTAATTAACGGAAATAATATTTAAACGAACAAAAAATGAATAGTAGAATTTTTTGGATTGAAAATTAAATTAGGACGTTAGATTTTTGAAGAATTGGACTTTAATGATCGAAATAATAAAGAAATATAGGTTAATAATACTAATTAACGAAAACAATATTTAAACGAGTAAAAATGAATAGTGGAATTTTTGCGATTGAAAATTAAATTAGGACATTAGATTTTGAAGAATTGGACTTTAATGATCAAAATAATAAATAAATATGGGTTAATAATACTAATTAACGAAAACAATATTTAAACGAGTAAAAATGAATGGTGGAATTTTTTAGATTGAATATTAAATTGGGAAGTCAAATTTTTGAATAACTGAATTTTAATTATTAGAATTTTTAAATGAAATAATTAAATAAATATAGAATAACAATAATAATAATAATAATAATGACTAAATAAACAAGTGTGAAAAATTAGAATTGGGGATTAGAATTTGAAATCCGGAACTTGGAGGAATTATTTAAATGGGTACACGGTAAACTAGAAACACATAAAAATAAAACTCATGTCTCATATGCTAACACCTGGACCATAAAGAGGCTTGGGGTTTTTTTTATTGTTACCCCAAGAACATTCCTTTGGCTTGCACGTGGCCATTAACTTTTTGCAACCAATTAAATAATCTTTTCCCTCCACACTCTCCTTCTTCCACAAGAATTATTACAAAAATCCACGGTATTTATTTCTACAGAGATACACTATATATCACCAATCTTCAACATCAAAACTGAAAATATCAACTATGAAAACGACATTTGAACTGAACATGACAAAATCACCCAAAGATGCACACACAACATTCAACGTCAAACGCAAAAATTATATTAACTATCAAGGCAAGAGACGAGCTGAAAGTGATAGAATCACCCACAGATGCCCACACTTCGCAGCCCCCGCAGCGTTGAAAACCGGGGAAATTCAAAGACAATCAAGGCATATAGAATCATTTTTGCAGTTGAAGGCCGAGTTTTGAGCAAAATTACTTTTGAAGCCTGGAAACTCTGAAAAATCAAAAGCTAAAGCTTCTGCTCATATCCACCATTGAGGCAAGAAAGTGGAGAAGAAGACAGAGCATGCATATATATATGTAAAAGAAAACTGTTGGGTCTTGCCTTATTCCACAGATGCCGCTGGGAGGGATTTCAAAAATCAAATGCAATGACGAGTCTACACTCAGGATATCCCAAGACAAGAAGCAAAAATGCACAAGTGGTCACCAGATATCAAAGGGATCCGCAAATGACCAAAAAAAAAACAGAAGAAAACAGGGGAGAAGCAAAATAAATTAGAATCATACCTGAACCCAGAGAAGTCAGGGTGAGTGGATCCTCAGATCCTTTTCCTATCTCGTTTTCCCCCCCGGATATCTTCCTTCTTGCAGCCTCCAAAATCCCTCAGCTTCCCCCCCAAGAAAAGCCCCCCCAGATATCTCCTTTTTTTTCCCCTGTTTGTGTCTTCCTCCGCAAGCCATCCTCGGCTCCACTGCTACACGTCCAATCCACCGCCCCAAAAGCTCCCCCATCAGTCCCCTTTTACTGCCCCAAAAACAGTTCTCCCCATCATGTCGAGTGGCTCGAAAAAAAAGGTAGGAAAAATAAATAAATAAAAATAAAACTCCCTGCCTCCGGGGGTCTACACGATGACAAATTGGTTGATTGATAATTGGTATGGAATATCATATCGAACCTACAATAACCAAAACATATATCGGCGATATTTCGTCGAAAAATTCCGAAATTTCAAACCATACTTATAACTTTCCAAAAGTCAATTCAAATAACAACTAAGAACAAGTTTTCAAAAAAAATACTACACAACAATTTCAAACAAATATAACTATAACAACAACACAAAAAATAAATGAGTATTCTACATATTTGTATTTTGTTTTACTAATAATGTATCCAAGCTCCGATATGTCTTTTTGGATTTTTAGGAAGTACAACACCATCACGTTTGCTCTTAAAACTTAAATCAAATAATTTAAGTCAATTTTATAATATGATTTCAAATATTATAAAATAACTTTCACTTTTATTTTCATTATTTTTATACTAAATATGTTAGAGACTTCAACATTTTTTTAAAATAAATATAATAACTTATTATCATTATTTATTTCATATTGGTTCACTCTATAAATGACAACAATTAAGATGACTACAGGAAAAAATGAAATCAAACTAATACATAATAAATGAAAAATGTTTCCACACCACACTATCTTAACAAAATTTATCTCATATTTCAATAAATTTTTCATTCTTATCTTACAAATAAACAAAAACCAAATAAAGTACAAACAAAATTACCCCCCAAATTCCCCACAAAATTTACTTCACATTTCAAAAAAAATTCTATTATTATCTTACAAACAAATGTCAAATAAAATACAAATATGATTACCACTCCAAATCTCTCTACATTTTCATTGGTGGCAAAATTATGAACCCCTCCATTATATCATTTTCAATGCTCAATTAAGAATATAAATACATTATTTTTCATTAATGTGATAAATTCATAAACAAAATATTGATTTTTTTTCATCAATTTCTAACAAAAAAACACAAAATATATATGTTACAATGGAGACATTTTTTAAAAAAACATCAACAATACTCACATTTTTTGTTAAGATAAAACTACTCAAATAACTATGACACAACCGTCTTTAGATTTACAAAAAATTATACACTTTTTTAGTCTTCTTTTTCCTCCTGCTTCGTTGGAATGTTAACTCCAACTCTTTTTCTTCTTTTGCCTCATTCGTTATCACTTCGAGTCTTTTTTTTCTTCTTCTTCCAGGTTCGTCTTAAATCCGGGTCTTGAACACTTCTTTCTTTGCAATTGGAAATGGGTCTTCAACACCTCCTTCTAGGTTCAACATCTCTCATTCCTCATAAAGCTTAAGTGTCGTAGGAATGAAAGATGAATTTCTCACAAGAACATGATATACAAATAGAGGGATTTCTCACTAGAAATAAAAGGATTTATCATAGGAAAAATGGACGAATTTCTCATCGAAATGGAGCTCATAAATCAAGGAAATCTCACCGAAAATGGAGCTCGTAAATCAAAGGATTTCTCACCCAAAATGTACGTCATACTTTAGTTCATAATCATTAATTAAATTGATAAGCATTTATTCATACTAATTTTTGAGTAAAACCAATTACTTCCTTAAGAAGATGACCAAACAGCTATACTCACAATTTTCTTTTTATAATATAAATCCACTTTGATTTTAAGGATATCATATAATGATGCTATTAATTTGAGTGTTCAATTGATTCTCTAATTTTAAACCAAATATTGACACCAAAGAAAAACCAAAACTATAAAGTTTGAGAATTTTCCATATGTGCCTAATTTTAAACCAAAAATTAGCACCAAAAAAAACCTAAAGCCACTAAGTTTAAGATTTTTCCATACCTACCTTGTTGTGCCCTCCCTCGTTAATTTTGTTTAATTATTTTTCAAATTGTTTTTATTTTAATTTTTTAATTATATTAAAAATATGTAACTTATCAATAAATAAAAGTTATAATTTATTAACAAACAAAAATCAGAAATTCTTATAATTTATTTTCATGAGAAGTAATTTCTTTTCTAATTATATGTGTTAAAAGGAGAAAAATAAATAAATAAATATTTTTATTTAATGATAAATGTCAAATTGATAATATGTATAATAAATATATCATGATTATACTAGAAAATACTAAAAACTTCTAATAATAATAATAATAATAACAGCAATAAGTAAAGGACTAAAGTTGAAAGAAAAAAATAAAAATAAAAAATATTTATCATATATAAAGAAAATAATAACAATATATATATATATATATATATATATTATTTATTATTAAAAATAATAAAAAGAATATTTATATTAATATTTTCAAACCCTAAACAATGATTCTCTCTTGTTTTTATCCGAAAACATGATGCTTCCTTGTTAATTATTCCAGACTTCATCAGCATTAGGGGTCTCCAACGGGCGGCCAGGCCGGGCCGTAAATAGGAGGCCCGCGGCCCAGCTCGGGCCGGGCCTATGGGCCCGTTGACTGGTCAACGGGCCGGGCCATGCAAAAATGTTAGGCCCACGGCCCGGCCTATGAGCCCGCGGGCTAGCGGGCTGGCGGGCTGGGCGGGTCGGGCCGTGGGCTTTTTTAAATAAGCCAAAATGGCTTTTAAAAAAAGGAAGGAAGAGGGGGGGATTCAAACCCCTCCCCTCATGCTTAAATTTCAAGGCTCTAACCAACTAAGCTACATTCCTTTTGTGCTTATTAATTAAGTTAGTTATATATATATAAAAATAAAGTATATTATTTTTTTAAAAAAAATTAAAGGCTCCAACGGTCATGTGACCGTTGGAGCTCCAGCCCAGCTGCCCATGTGAGTCATGTGACCGTTGGGGCTAAGCCTCCAATGGTCACATGGCCAATTTTTTTTTTTTTTTTTTTTAAACCTTCCTATAAATACATTTTCTTCCTTTTCATTTTTTCATCAAATTCTCTCTATTTCTCTCTCTATTTCTCTCACATTCTACAATATTTCAAATTCTTTTATTTTTCCCTCAAATTATACAATATTGTTGGTGGTGCAAAACAAGCATTGGTGGCTCTAAGAGTTCAAATTTGCTAGGAATTTCTGCATCGGTTCTCTAATTGAGTAACATACTTCACCCCTACTATTTTATTTTTTTGTTACATTTTTTTTTATATTTATTACTTTATTATTTTTGGCATAATATTTTATCAATAATTATAATATGACAAGTGCTTCTTCATCTAGTCCATGTGATGAAATATCATCAAACAAAAAATTTACTTCAAATATATGGAATTTTTTTGATAGAATAGAAATAATTTTAGAAAATAATAAAAAAGAAATAAAAGCAAAATGTAAAATTTGTAATAAATTTCTTACTGGTGGCTCAAATGCAGGCACAAGTCATTTAAAAAGACATCACGAAAATTGTAAAACTAAAAATAATGTAGATATTAGAAATTATATGCAATTAGGTAAAAATGAAAGTGGAAATTTAAAAACATTTTCTTATGATGAATCTAACTGTTGTGAAGAAATGATTGATTATATAATAAGAGCATAACAACCTTTCAACATGATGGAAACTCATGATTTTGTAGGAACAATTCAACGAGGTATTAATCCCCAATTTAAAGGTTGGTCTGGAAATACAGTTAAAAGAGATATTATGAAAAAAAATTTATACACAAAAAGAAATTTTAAAAAAATTTTTTGCAAATTTTGAAGGAAATATTTGTTTAACATCTGATATTTGGACATCTTTAACTCACACTGGTTTTTTATGTATAACTGCTCACTACATTGATAATGAATGGAAATTAAATAAAAGAATAATTTCATTTAAATTAATAAATGCTCCACATAGTGGTAAAAATATAGCAGCTTTAATAAATGATGAAATTATAGATTTAGGCATTCGTGATAAAATATTGACAATAACATTAGATAATGCTGCTAATAATGATACAGCAATACATAGACTAAAACGATATTGGCAAGTAAAAGAAGATCATGCTAAAATATTTCATGTGCGTTGTTGTGCACATATTTTAAATTTAATTGTAAAGGATGGATTAAAAAATGTTGATAGTACATTGGAAAAAATTAGAGGCATTGCATATAGTATTAATAGTTCTCAAGCAAAACATGAATTATTTTTTTATTGTTGCAAAATGTTAAATATGAAAAGAAAAAATATAAATTTGGATATAGCCATTAGATGGAATTCCACATATAAACTTTTACAAAATATTACAAAATATAGAAAAGTAGTCGAATTATATGAAATACAATTAATTAACAATGATTGTGAAGCAGATATTTATGCATTAAATGATTATGATTGGCATATTGCGGATCTTTTAAGAGATCTTTTTGAAATTTTTGATACTTCAACAAACATTTTTTGTGGTGTATATTATCCAACTTCAAATCGAGTTATTATGCAAATAACTAATATTTTTATTGTACTTCAAAAATATTTAAGTTTTGAAATGTTTAATGATACAATATTTGCAATGATAGAAAAATTTAGAAAATATTGGGGAGAAATACCTTTAATTTTTTATATTGCTTTAATTGTGGACCCTAGATTGAAATTTGAAGCTTTGGATGAATGGTTAACAATTATTTATTTTAATGACCAAATAAAAATTGAAGAAATTAAAAATGAAATAAATTCATTATTATATAATTTATATAACTATTATAAAGAAAAATATGGTAATGATATTAATACTATTAAATTACCACCTACAAACTCCTCATCTTTTTATAAAGGAGCTCTAGAAATGTTGAAAAGTCGAAAAAAGACAACAAATAGTTCTCCAAATAATACATCTGATTTAGATAAATATCTTAATACTGATATAATTTCATTTGAAGATCAAGAAGATTTTGATATTTTAATATGGTGGAAATCACATCAACACAAATATCCTGTGCTTTCTATAATTGCTCGTGATGTACTAACAGTTCCTGTGAGTACAGTTGCATCAGAAGCTGCTTTTAGTGCAGGTGGAAGAGTAGTTAGTAAAAAACGATGCAACTTAGCGCCAGATGTTATTGAAGCAGGGATATGTGTGAAAGATTGGGAAATAGCAGATAAAAGGATGTACGATTCCATTCGAGAAACAGAGATGCTTGCCGATATGGAATCTTTAAAATTATCAAGATCTTCATGGATGCATGATAGTTCGCCATCACCGCCAGAAAATAATGACTAAATGTATATTATATTTTTATTTTTATTTTTTGTGGTTGAAAAATACAGATGATTGACAAATAAATAGGTGTCAACCTAGTTGGGATGTATTTATTTTGTAGTGATGTAAACTTTTCCCACATTTTTAAATGTAATTATACATTCAATGACTAAAATTTTGAAATGAATATTTTTTTTAATACTTTTTATTTTTGTAGTTTTTTTTTAAAGGGGCGGGCCTAAGGGCGGGCCTACGAGCCGGCCCGCCGGGCCTAAAGCGGGCCGCGGGCCGCAGGCTTTTTGGAGACCCTTAATCAGCATACTATAAAATTGGAAAATCCAAGGATCATTCGATATAGAATAATTGAAAGGAATGAACCTTAATGTTTGGGTGGTTGATAGAGGGTCGGGTTAAAGGGCGGACTGCCCGACCCGGAAGTTTGGTGGGGCTCCGAATGGGATTTCTAGAACACCCGATCATATATAATATAATTAATTATAAATAGAGCAGTAGTTGGTGGTTACTTCCAAGAAATCAAATCACAGAGAAGAAACTACAGGAAAAGAAAAGAAATGAGACCCAACATTGTTTCTGAGGTAATCTCTGATCTATGTACCTTGTTTGGTTGCTGAGAAATGATGGGAAAAGCGAAGAAAATAAAAATGAAAGCCTAGTACATTTAGAATTTCTCATGACTGATTGAGTTGAAAGTTCCAAGTTGTTTTGGTTTTCTTTCTTTCTTTCTTCTTCTTTGGTTTTCGCTGACAATTTCTAGGCAGACAAAAGAAGCTGACAATTTCAAGGCAGACAAACGGAGAAATTAGGTTTTGAGGTTTTGTGGTTTTGCCAGAAAGCCCTAAGTTTCTTTCAGTTGTTAGGAACGGTATAGAAATGCGTGTTCGAGATTTGAATCGTTGACTTGAAGATTCGTGCTTTGTATTGGTGAAACGATGCTATTTATGGATAAAGTCAATTGTTATGTTTTTTTACACCTGGCTGTGGTCGTTTTTCTGCTATTTGGTTCAATTGAGCTCCGTTTGGTTGCTGAGAAAATGTTGGTAGAAAGAAATTAAAATTTGAATCTCAGAATTTTGGTTAGTGAGGATAGAAAAAATAAAACTGCTGGTGATTAGTGCAAGGCGGCATGGTGGAGTTGGGTTAAATACTTATGTGCTGGTGATTAGGAAAAACGTAGGAGATGTTAGAGCTGTTAGAGCTGTTATTAAAGACATTGCAATTGGAGAGTGAAATCCTGATGTCAACTTAAATAATTTGATTTGTTAAACTAATCCCTTTCAATTACTATTTATCAGGATAATTATAAAAGGTTTTGATGTTTTGTCTCTTGAGGAGTTCATACATATGGATCTAAGATAATCATTTTACTGGATGATAAATGGATAGTGCTGTAATGAAGCTTCCACTGAGTGTTACTTATATGGTTACAAGGAGAGCTGCATACTGGCATTTTTTATTTTGTTGAGCAAATGTGATATTTTTCCTTTCCTAGTTGATTGGGAAAATGAATTGAAATGGATAATGTGATGCAGAAGCTTAGTAACTAGTATTAAAAACCTTCCCATATGAAGGAGCCATCAAATATGTCAGCACCTCATTGTTTGACTGAATTGCTTTGTGCTTACTGGGATTTGAATTAGGCCTTGCCTGAACTTCTGCAATGGAATATATATTCTTCTACTTTGGAGCGAATGCTACACATCCAACTCCTCATTCTGACTGGCACAGCAATGCCCTTTTTCCTTCCCTTCAAGAATAAAATACCCACTCTTCACCAATTTCAAATTTGTCTTATATATCTGCTGGAATATGTAGTTAGGACAAGTACAATTCAATTGGAACATCTACAGTTTTCCTATATTTAAAAAAGGAACTATTTTGATAAGATCATGTACCTGTAAGTGCTAATAAATACTTTTTACATCTTGTATACCTTCTTTATCATCAGTACATTTTCTTTATCTATCCAAAAAACACTAATAAATACTTTTACTTTGGTGCTGGTTTTACAGGCAGGATTGCGTACTAGGTTTGGGCAGTGGTGGGACAATATCCCTTTTCTCACTTCTGCAGTTGTGATTATCTGTTCTATTATATACTTGGTCTGCCTTTTGGTTGGGTATGACTCCTTTGTCGAAATATGCTTCTCTCCATCTGCAATTATATCCCAATTCCAAGGTAAAAACTCCAACGCATTCCTCTTAGAAAATATTAATGGAACTATTTTTTTAAGCAACTATCTCATCATCCTTCACATAAGAATTTTGCTACTTCTTGCATAGTCCTGTAATTGCTTCATTGTTCACTGCAGTCCTTCATTTATAGAGTTTATGAATTATTTAAAATAAGTCCTTATTAACACTGCATGCTTTTCATTCGTGCTTTTTATAAGTAACATTTTTTGTCCTTTAGCATGCATTGCTTTTGTCTAACAGTAAATTATCCTTTACCTTTTAATTATTGCTGAGCATGTTGCATTAATATTACTAGTAGCTCATAAATGTTTCATGATCTCATTCTCTTGATGCACTTTACAAGAAGTAATTGTTTTGTATAATTTTGAGCCCAAATAAGGCCAATATGCACATTCCCTTTCTAGTACTGAAGTTTAAGAGTCTCTGCTTTTTCACTTATTCAGTATTTGCAGCCATATGCAAAGAAACCTTATGATTAGAACCATTGCTGGTGCAACAAATTTATGAAGCATGTGTTGTATTTTTTGAAAAATATTTAAGTGAATGAAGCATCCAGTGTCTATGTCTGATTAGTGTCACATAGTACTAGTGTGTAATTTTATCGCAAGACAATTCTATTATGTCATTTTGAATAATTAGCATGATCATTTAGTCTAAGATAGTTATTAAATGACATTTATTGTGGAAGTGAAATGTCATGGGTTATAGGTTTATAGAAACTATAACCTGCACAAAATCCCAGATTAAGTAGCTAACTTAGTCATGATTATTCAAATAATTAAAATTATTTAATTCTTAAAGTGATTAGAATTAAGAATCTTTATTTAATTCTATAGAGGGATGTATTCTTACTTTGATCAGATTCTGTATTTTGAGGGAAGGACTTTTCATCCTTCTCTTGTATCTTTACTACTATTAATACAATATTCTTCATTTTTGATAAAAAAAATTTAATTCTTAAAGCATAAAGATAATTAATATTTAACTATTTCATTTTTCTGTATAGCCACTTAATGTTTCAATTTTCATATTAACATAATGACAATGTCAACAAATGCTGATTTCTGTTCATAACTAGTCCTTTTCAAGAAACAAATCACCAATCACCTAGGCTCTGCCTCCAGGTTTCAAACACATCTAGACTTGAAGGAATCCCCACTGGTAAACCCATATATGTAATATAAAGAAGGCCAATTTGCACCTAAGCATAGATGCCATGTTAGCCACATTCTTGGCAGTCCCTAAGAAACAACCTCACTCTTTTCCAAGTTGACATTTAACCATAAATAGCCCGAAAGCAAAGTTTATAACCAAAATATGACAACTGCTCCCCATTGACATCATAGAGTAACGAAGTATCATCAACGAATAGTAAATGAGAAATCTCCAACCCAGGATCCTTCGTAGACCCCACGTTAAAGCTATGAATGAAGCTCTCGACCATTACCTCAAAAACTTGCTATACAATTATCACTTATTGCTTCCAATTCCTCTTTGTTGCGGAGTCATTTTTTTTCAGCTTTTTGTAGCTGTGGACAGGACTACTCATCCTTCTCATGTACTTTTTGTACATATTTAATACATTTCTGTTTCCAATAAAATTAAAAAGAAAAAAAGGTTTTGAGTGTGTTAATCACATTTTATTTTGTTTAATGTGTTAGGGTTTTCATTAGGAGCAGGAAGTGCTATAGCAAAGTGCCAGGTTTGGAGGATAAAATTGTAGAATAGTTTACAGCAATTTGGAGTTTCAAAAAATGTCATTACCTTTCATTCTAACATAAGTAGAAAATGAAGGTTAAAAGGGTAATTTCAACTTCCATTTTGCCACTATTCAGCCAACCAACTTGTCAATCTATCTATCTATCTCTATTAAAAACACCCTTAATTGCATTGTAACTTCATAAGTTGTTACAATGCCCCTCCAATTGGATTGAAACTTTTTTGCCATGGAGATCTACTCTCTCTCTAACACTAATATTAAAACAACCTTAATTGCATGATAACTTCATAAGTTGTTATAATGCCTCTCCAATTGGATTGAAAATTTTCTATCATGGATCTTCACTAGGAAATATTTCCTTGTGTAAATGGTGGTACTACATTCAGAAGTAGTCTATAATCAAGGATAATCTGCATTTTGAGCTGTTGCCTAAATCTATGGGTTCTTAATGTTGGGTTGGGCTTGGCCTAGCTCATCCAAAGTCAACCGCCAAAACCTTGAGCCTAGCTCAATCCGGCCAAGCAGCCTCTGTTCAGCCTAGTTAAAGTTATGCCAGAATATGCAGCCTCGAGCTAGCAGCCTTATATTGCATTTTCCAGTGCTGATTTTGTTAGTTAAAATGTCCATGATTACAAAAATCTGAATACAATTCAGTGCTTAGTCCTTGACCAGATCTGATTGTTGATAGAAGTTTCACTGTTTTATTGCAAAGCGAAAGAAAAAAAAAAAAAAACTGTGAAGGGCGAAATAATTGTGGACGTTTTGTAGTCTTTGTTTGTTTTTTTCCCCTGTTCGTCTTACTTCCGATGTAATGCATTTGTCATACTTAATAATTCTTGGTCTTCAAAAAATGATTTATGTCTGTCTTGTATGCAACTGTAATTAGTGGTGCCCTTATGGTCATGGATCTTACTCTTTTTCTCTGACAGTATACAGGATTTATACCGCCATTATCTTTCATGGTTCTCTGCTGCATGTTCTTTTCAATATGATGGCGTTGGTTCCTCTGGGTTCTGAGCTGGAGAGAATCATGGGATCTGTTCGCTTGTTTACATGATAGTTTTATTGGCAACAAAGCAATGCCATTTTCCATGTCTTATTGCATCACTGGTAGCCTATAATCCTTTTTATTCATAATCACTATCTCATGAACGAGTGTCAATAGCTTCTCAGGAATTTTATTTTCTATGATTGTTATAGAGACAAGTCTGAGTGGAGCTCAAACTAGAAGGTTAGTTTTCTCCATCTCCGATCATTAAGTACTGTTGGCATTCCATCTGGTTCATATGCTGAGACTTTTAATTCTTGAGAGCTGAAATTTCCTTGAATTGGCATTCTCATTGGTCAAAGTATATGGAATTTTGAAATAGCACTTAACTCTTACTTACCACTTTTAGTAAAGTTCATTTTTTCTGCATCTGCATCTGCATCTTTTTGAAGTAACCTCATAATTTAGCAATTCTGCATCTTTTTGAGCAAGAGAGAAGAAACCAAATTTTTTTTGCTCGTTCTAAAATGACATAAACATCCCTGAATATTTTACCAGTCTCTTTTTAAAAAAAAAAAAAATGCAAAACTAGTTATTTCATAAATCATCTAAAGTGTTCCCCTTTTTATGAAATAAACTAGAACTTAGATAAGAAATTAGCATTTCTGGCAGGGTTAAGACCAGAAGGAATCATCCACACCTGCCGCAAAAATGGGAGTTAGAACTCCTATGTTTTGCACAGGATATTTGCAGAAACTGTGATCTCTGCTAATGTTGTCAACAGTCTAGTATCAGCCGATGCCTGGGAATTGAGAATTTGCAACTAAGTGTTGAATCTTGTGCACCTGCAAGATTAGATGTACACATGTAAACACATTCGCATGCATTTCTGTGAAGAGTGAATTCTTTGATGCAACTAATTAATTTTGAGTTTTGATTTCTCCAATAGACGGTATGAAGTTATTTCAATCTTCAACTACTGATCACGTCTTCTTTCCTGCAGTGTGTTTGGACTCTTTAATGTTCCTGCTAAATGGTAAATGTAGCAACATGCTTGCTGATGTTTCCTTTTATTCATTTAGAATTCCTTTAACATGTGGCATTTTATTTGAAATTGTTGTTTCAGGGTATGCATGGATCCTATTGGTAGTGTTCCAGCTTCTTATGACGAATGTCTCATTGCTTGGACACCTATGTGGCATTTTGTCCGGATTTGCATGTCTGTTTCTCCATTGTGTTTAAATACATTACTAACTTCGTGACTCTATTCTTTTGGCTTGTTAATATTTTGAAGGAAGCTAGTAGAAATTCTAAAACAGAAAATGTTTTCTGTGTTTCAGATACTTATGGGTTATTCAACTTTCTAATACCTGGAACCTCATTCTATTCTGCCATTGAGTCATCCTCATTACTTGTAAGTACTTCTTCAGGAACTGGATTTGTTGATGAAATAATTCTTCCTTCCAGTTTTTCTATAGAGTTCATGCCCTATATTATCTTTTGGACTGTACCCATATCTCACATGTTTACCATCTGAGCTATATATGTACTTGGGTTTCTGTAATTTGCTGTGATATCTTTCGTGAGGCCTCTTGGTCTGGTCAAAATCTTAGTGCAGTTTTAGAGTGATTTGGATACCATATGGAAATGAATATCTCCATTTTTGTACCATAGTATTTAAAGGCAATAAATGATACTTTAGAGTGGAGATGGAATTAGTGGTAGGGACATAAATGGACATTATTTCCTGGAATTATAACTACGGTGCTGTGCCCTTAATATAATGAACTCCTTCACATGGAGGATAAAATGCCATAGAATGATTTCATTTCCATGATTACAGTGTTGTGCCCTTAACATAATGTACTTATTCAAATGGTGATAAAATGCCATAGAATGATTTCATTTCCATGAGACATCAAAATCTGCCTCTGGTTATGATATCAATTTCATTGTTTAAATATCCAAATGGTAGATTTGGGACAAATATAATTAATGGTGGCCTTTTCACACAACAAAAACGCAGGATTGTATTTTGTGTCCATATGTTTGAATTCTACGGAAAAAAGTTTGCTTATTATATGGAATGCAGCAGAGTGGAGCAGTGCTCCATTCTTTCTGACACATCCTTTTGCATTGGTGGTGTAAGGATTTTCACAATCCCATTCATTATTTTGTATGTACACAAGCCAAAGCCCATAGCATTAGGGACATCTCCGGCACAGATGGATGGAGAATGCATAGCTGGTATAGAATCTTATGGAACTGGATTTGATTCTGCAAGTGGTTCAGTATGAACAGTGAATTTTTGTATGAAAGGATTAGAATTGCTGAAAGGAGAGGAGAGAAAAACAAAGCAATCCTAAGAACACCTTCAATCCACTGTTCATTGATAGATGACATTTTGTATTAATCATCTCATGCCAAAAGCAACAAAAGATGAGTCTTTTTTCCTTCTCCCAAACCATTGGAGTGCCTAGTGGCTAAAGGAGCAAAGTTCATTTTCCTTTTGAGTAGAGCGTTGCATAAAAAGGTCTGGCCAGTCACAGTATATTCTGTCACTAAGAGCATTGGTCAAATTGTGCTGGAAATAATCTAGTAATTAGATGGATAAATTATATGGTTGATTTTGAAAAATGTGATCTCTAAACTTGGTCAAGCCCTCTTATGGAATTAGCTGCACTGTTTTCCACTTATTTCCACATGCACATTAATATAAAGTCTAAGCACTTTGTTTGGCATCATTTTAATTAAGTTGCAGGGTTGTGTTCATAAATTTCATATGTATTTTATGGTGCTACTGAGCGGTTTCTTCTATTGACCTGTAATGATAATATCGTACTATCAGGGATTTTGATGAGTTCCACAAGACTTTACCAATATCTAAAGCATTTGTTACAGGGACCCTCTGCCTCTGGTTCTGTTGCCTATTTATGCTTGTTATTAATTATATTTTTTTATTAAAAAAATATTACATTTCCTTTAAAACCAGGAATGTCATTATACAAAGTGACAACTTTCTTGTTTAAATGCTAGTGTAATAATAGTAAGTTTATGCCAATGTAACTTATCAAAAATAAATAAATAAATACATGAAATAAGTTTACCATAAATGCTAGTTAATAGAGTAGATTTCATTTGTTACATCTGATGGACATGACTTTAATTGAAGATGATTTTTTTTGACAGGCTAATATTAGATTTTATGTTGTTGATGTTCAAATACTTCATGAGGTAATTTGAATGATAATACTGATTGTTATTTTGTTAGGTTCTTGCAGAATGTAATCAAGCCTCTTATTGATCTCTAACCCACTTCTTTGATGCTTCTCCATTCTCACACATGGAATACCTTTTTTCTTTTGCACGATAAATCATTAAGAAAATGATAAATTCTTTTCTTTGCCAAGATGAACTTGTGCAATATATCATGGTAACTATAAAAATTTAAAATATGTTTTTGCATTACATTGCAATTCTATGTATATTTGAGACAAACCTGTTGTTATGCTCTCTCAGTTAAAATATTTGGTCCTTGAATAAAAATATCTTTTATTTGATGGGTAGTCCCCAAATAAAATTATGAGCTTTTAATTTCTAATTTTCAGTCAAGTTGTGTGAGGCGACCAAAATTTATTTTGTGCACTGGTGGCAACCCTTCAAGCTTACATTCCTACAACATTCAAGCTCAAATACTTCACCCAGGTAGTTTCTCTTTTTCGCTTCTGGTTTTGTTTTTCCACCAGGAGTCCTAATTTAAGTTCTTTAAATAAAACAGTGGCTTAATATCTGGAAATATATGGAGAAACCTTTCTTCCTGGATGCCACAAAGGGGAATGTCTACCCAGGTATCAAGTCTTCCACCAAAGTAAATCTATTCTTTCACATTTTAGTGCATTATCTATGTACCTTCGCCTGCCATGGAACAAATAGTTTCCATTTTTGGCTCTTGAAGTATTTCTACATCCATGCATAGATTCAACTGTGATTAATTATGTTGCTTTAGCAAAACAATCCAATAGTCTTGGAACCATTGTTCCATTCTTTACATTTAACAGTTGCAATGCAGTTTCCACTGGCTTTTGATGGTTGTGGGTCTTTCAGTTTAACCCAGTTTTGCCCATGGACTTATGGTAATTGTGGAAGCCTCCACCAAAGCGCTGAATTATCCATATCCCTAGGGCTAGGTTAAGTTTTGGCCTTTGTCATATTTTAATAGCTAAAGATTAGGTTGCAGCCTCAGGCAGGTCTGATTAAGATTAGAGGTCCTAACCCAAGTTCTAACCCTTCACCCAATAGCACTAGATTAGAGTGATAATTATTTTAATTGAGTACATAAAAAATACACTGGTTTCATACTAACTTATTTTTAATTTCTTTGAAGTCATTTTATTTCTTCTAAAAACTATATGTTTACCTAAAGAAACAAATATTTTTATGATACTTAAGTGTTCAAATACATGACATTTATCCTTTTGTTAAGATATGCAACTTTTTCACTCTATAAATCATATACTTATCCTGCATGGGGTTTGGGTGTGGTTGTGCATAGGTGTATGATCCTTCACATCTCCAAATTTTAAGGATATGGAGACTCAGGTAAAAGGAATATAAATAATGGGTATAAGACACTTGGACACAAAAAGGAAAAAATAATAGAAATTGTAGAAGAAAAGAGATGGAAAGAATGAAAGGTATAAAAAAAAATTTCCTTGATCTATAGCTTGGTACAGTGACTGACATATATATACAAATTCCCTAACACCTAAATTAGGAACTTTCCCAACATCATGACTTTCCTAATCTCAATCTTCCATAGAAATTAATCAAAAGAAAAGATATTCTTGATAAAAAAATACTCCCCCTTTTCTTTTTGTCTCTATTTTTTCTTTCTCATCCTTAAAATTATCATGTAAAAATTCATTTCCCAACCAACTCCATTTTTATAAGTAACTACTAGCAAAGAAAGTTGAAAGTAAAAAAATGAAATCGATTAAAACCGAATTGTCGTATCCAAACCAAATAGGAGTATCTGACAAGAATCACTTGCCTACATCCATGTCATATGGTGTTGGACATGACCACAAGGTGAAGTCAAGAGAGTCCAGGCATCATAAGTTTTCATGTATGTATTCTTCTAATAATCTTTTGAGTTTTAAGTGATGGTTTATTGCATGTCATAACCCCCATGAAAATTTCATTTCAGAATTTCATGTTTTAATAGTAATTGTCATCTTACTATTGCGCCTTTGTGGGTAAGAGGAGGGAGAAGGCTTGGAGGACTGCCCTTTTATGCTTATTGTGGACCTTATGGAAGGAAAGAAATGAAAGAGCGTTCAATGATTTTGAATGGTCAAACCAAGCTTTAAAACTTTCCTTTTTGTATACTCTTGTAAATTGGGCTAGGGTGTTTATGGAGGATCATACTTAGTCTATGATTGACTTTATAGAATGCTTTATGTCTAGATAGGGGAAATGTTTTTTTTTTTTTTTTGTCTTCTTTGCCTAGCTTTTTGGCATTCTGTTTGTATACTTCGTGTGTACTGTTTTCACCATTTCTAGGAGCTTCTAATACAAGCTCTATTTACCTATCAAAAAAAATTAGTAATTTTCATCATTTTCTTTGGAAAATTTTCAATATTGATATTTCCATATTCCAGTAGTAATATATGCATCTATATCAAAATTTCAATCCTTGATTAGGCATGACCATATGGGGATGTTGTATTTATATGCTTTCTATTTGTTAGGATTTCTTCTTGTACTAAAAAGTTGAGTAATAACATGTAGGCAACCCAAGAGAGTTCCAGGTTTCCTGGGAGGGGAAGGACTCTAAGTTCAAGCCAAAAGTCAAACTACTCCTTTCTGATTCTACTCTAGAGGCTAGACTATTGGATAATAGCAACCTAGACCATTCTTTAGATGTGGCAGCAAATACGACACCAACAACAGGTACTGGATGAAAGGTATGGGAAGAATTTTTTTGGTGCATGCTCAATACATTAATGTGGTATGCTTAAGATTAACTTGCCTCATTTTGTATCCCAGATAAATTGATACAAGGCAATTAACTCTAGCTTGCTCATTGAAATTTCTTGTTTTAACTGCTCAGGAAATCCTTACCTTAGTATCTAAAATGAGTAGCTGTGATCCCTAAAAATTTGGATGAATAAAAGAATGGTTGTTTTTGCAATGCTTATATTTTGTACCTTAAAAAAGGTTATGTTTTTTATTGATGAAAAACATAAACAACTGACGTCAGACAATCACAGGGAATTTTAGGTTGAATGTATTGGAACTATGTACACAAGTATGCTTCATTGGAAACAAAATTAGAGCCCACGAAAGGTGGGAAAAAATGAAGTTCTGAAAAGAAAATATGGATTTCTGAACCCAATGATAAGAACAGGATCTCTGGTTGTGGGGCTGAAAGGAGTGAGGTGTGGGGAAGGTGGGAGTTGTTGGGATTTGTTTGAACTCAACTTCTTGCAAACATAGCAGTGAGTTATGTTTACAAATTGCCAAAATAGAAATGAATCTAAATGACCCAACAGCATTTTTCCCCATGAAATTTTGGCAGAGAACTCACCTGAGTTCTGAATTGCCTTATAATTGATGCTGAGAACATGTCACAGGCTCTACCAAATGCATTCCAGTGTGATGAATTATGATGATCAACAGGAATGCTTCCCTTTTGTGGAGTTGAACAACTCTCTTATGTTATTAATTTATTGATGTTTCAGGCGGTCATCTGTAGATAGTGCTGCTGCAGTTGCAAGAGGCAATGCACACCATCAGGTTTTGCTTTTTCTTTAGAATAATTCAGATTGCTTCCCATGTTCCCTTTACAGGTTGATGATTCTTAAATACTTACTGTTTGTCGTCGGGATGCAGGATTCATTGGCGTCCGAAGAAGACATCCAAAAACTTGTATCAATGGGTTTTGAAAGGGTAAAAATCAGGACCAACTTTGTGCTGTGTTCTTTTCATGTTTCTATTTTGAATTCTTGTCTCTCTTTTTCTATTATAATATTTTTAACACTTCAGGTGGTTGTAAATTACTCAAATAAGGTGGTCCACAATTTGCGTAGGCATAATACATAGAAACATAGCTGAGAAACCATGTGATGAAGCTAACTCATTAAAAAACACGTATGCATCCAGTTGAGTTGCAAGGGATTCTAAAGTGAGAATATGGATTTGTTTCAGACACAGGTAGAAGTTGCCCTTGCAGCCGCTGATGGAGATCTAAATATAGCGGTTGAAATTCTGAGCCAACAGGTGTGTATTTGAGACTTTTATTGTCTTCATCTCATTGGCTATCGGTCTCTTCTGTTTATTATTTGGGGACTAAATCCATTTGATCTGAATTTGCAGGGGTAGAGAAGCAAAAGGAGATGTCTGCTTATCCTACTGATTGCCCATCTCATCATGTCTGCTTGGGTTAATCTCTTTACTCTCTTCTGTAAATTGCTCTGCTTGGGGGGCTCGATTTGGATGATGTGGTTTCTGAATAGAAAAAAATCTGTACCAACATTTTACTAACAGAAAAGCTCAAGATAATTAACGAAGTTCACAGCAACCATGCAAGTTGTACTGCACCATGTTCACTAAATTTCAAATTACCATCTTAAAAATTCATATTGAATTTAGTGCATTAGGGTTAGGGTTTAATTTTTCCTGGATTAGCAGTGGCCAAAAGTATCTATTCAAAGTTATACTAGAGTGCAAATATTGGCCATACTTTTTTTGACTTTTATTTTTCTGCCTAGAAAAGATGATCTGATTTTCTGTTCAAAGTTATGGTACCTGTCACACCCTTGAATATCTCACTGAATTTTTCACGAGTGTGCGGTGTTAAGGACTTGTCCTTAGCCAACCTTCCTTCCCGGCGTTTAGAAAAACAGAGTAAAACACAGAAAGAACAAAGCAACAGGGACACACGAGGTTATGGGAATCCTTTCCCAACTTGTATTATTTCACTATTACAAGACAAAATTGCTTCCTGAACCAAAGTACAATGCTCTCACCCTAGGCATACGAGAAGGAACCCTTTCCCCAAACTCTCTCTCTGTTTCAAGGCTGCAGGAGCCCTTTTAAAAGACTCAAGCTGTAGTTACAAATTTGAATTTCCCAATTCAAATCTTGGAGCCAACTTTGGTGGTTATGCAATTGGCCAGAACCGCCCTCAACTGCCATGCATAACCACCCACCACCCAGATAGTGGCCTACACATGCCACCCACTTGCACCAGCCATAATCCCTCAGCCAATTGCAGGTCAAATGACGACTTGACTTGGTCACTGAGCTAGCTGCCACTAGCTAGCTGCACTACCATCTCCTCAGGTCTTGCTCGCCAAGCTGCTGGTGAGTCCCCCTAACAAGCCGACCCCTCCCTCGTAAGGTGCCTCTTGTGACCGAGTGCCCATCAACATGTCTTTGATCAAGGCCCTCTGAGCCAGGCAACGTGCACCAACCATCTGACCAAGCATCTGGTGCATCAGTGTGCCTTCCCCACACTGATGTGTGAGAGCCCGTGCCATGTCTAGGTGCCCATGGCTTGGGCTTGTTGCTTGCTTCCTAGCTTCCCAACAACGAGCCATGGCATTGCGCCCATGGCTAATCCCTCTTAGTGCACAGGGCATTGCGCCCTTGTGCTGTGCATAGGCATCTTGGTGCGAGTCAACTATCGCTTGGAGCCATCAGACCATGGCATTGCGCCCATGGTTTCATCAGCTGGCTCACCGCACAAGGCTTAGGCGCCCTTGTGCCTGTGCAGGGAGGGGGTAGGCCGCACCAAGTCCCGTGCCATTGCGGCCATGGGGTGCACACCACACATGTCGTGGAGCCCATGTGTGCGTGCTTGAGTCGTGTCGTGTGTCTTAGGCACGCCCAAGGCCGTGCCATGGTGTCCCCTTGGTGCAGTCAAGGCTTCTCTTGGTAGCTCCCTCCTTTGAGTCAACCTACCCCCCCCCCCCTCCCCCCCCTCCCCTAAAAGAGACAAGCAGGCCATTTTCATTGTTTCTTGAGGAGACATCAATATGTCTGAGGAGACATAATGGAATAATAATTTTAATTATAAATTAAAATTCCAAGTCCCTCAACCTTCATCTGCACCACCTAAGTCAGGTGCGCGCGCGCGATGCCCATCTGGTGCGCACGTGGTGCATGTCTGGCTCGCCCATAGTGCATACACGGTGCAAGTCTGGCCTGCTCGCGGTGCACATCTGGCTCGCCCGTGGTGCACGTCTGGCCCGCTCGCGGTGCGCGTCTAGCTCCCCCGTGGTGCGCGTCTGGCTCCCCCATGGTGTGCGCGCAATGTGTGTCTGGCTCGCCCGCGGCCTCCTCACATGGCTCCTGGAGTTTTAACCACCAAACCTCCAGGATTTCCCTGCTTTCATCCTAGGCTTTCATGGGTGCAAGGCTAACCCATGAGGCCTATTCCTCCATGGTTAAGTCAAGGGGCTAAGGGGCTGACAGTACCCTTCTATCTTCCCTCATTTCTAGGAAAACGGGAAATAGATTAAAATTAAAATAAATAAATAAATAATATTATTAAATATTAATTATCTTAGTAATATTATACCTATTATTAGAATTATTGTTTAGAATTATTAATATTTTACTAATTTTATTAATTATATATTTATTATTATAATGTCAACTACTAAAAGGTTTTTTTTTTTTTTTTTAATTCACAGACGGGTAAATTTCATTATAAAATTCATTCATGATGGTGATTCTGTATTAACACATAAATTAAGATATTTGTAGTTTCCAAACACAATATATATCCGTAAGTAAAAACTTATCCCAAGTAGGGCTTTTTAAGTCTTTTGGTGTAAGTTTTTGTTAGGCTGAACAGAACTAGTTACTTTAACCAAACAAGACCTAAGGAGTCATTAGAGAAGAAGAAAAAAAATCAGGGAATTTGTTAGTAGAAAGAAAATTCCAATGTTCAGGTAAAAAAATTGATTTACCAACAATGACCTGGCAGTGGGTTTAAGGAAATTTCTTTCTATTTCGTTCTGAGCACTCCATGGACTTGGAAACGCTTTCTGTGGTTTAGTCTGACTTGCTAGGTGAAGATGATAACCCACTCTTCTTGCTGATTGAGGTCCATTCTACAACATTTCACGCAAAGACAATTTTTTTTTTTTCAATGATATAAATAATTTTAACCATTAACAGTTGGAGAGTAATTTTTATACATTAAAAT